>PVKA01009374.1:0-68686 GCA_004027165.1 Ctenomys sociabilis | reverse complement strand
AAGTAAATATATTTGCTCCTGTGCATACTTCTGCCATGATATTTCTGCCTAAGGTGGGCATTTTGTTCCAGGGATGGGAAAACTCATACAAAAGTTAATCTTAGATACTATAGAAGAATATTTCTCCTGGGTAATTCTCTAGTAAGTAAAACAGAAAAAAAAAAACTCACAATTTTCAGAGACTTCCATGTACATAATGTGCTATGTGAAGAGAAAGTAGGATGAAAATTAAACTCTGAAATTCCATAATACTTCCTGTATTGTATTGCCACCTTAATTTACAGAGTACCTGTGCATAGATTCAAAATACGTCTTTTGGTCTAATTCATGAGCGTTGATATGAAATAATCATTGTTCTCCTTTTGAGAAGTGGTAGGTGATTAATGCAAATGGAGGACACACAGCAGTTTCTGCAGGTGTTATCTGAAATCTCAGGACAGGAGAGCTGATGTGGACACAGAGCTATGTACCAGTTTCCAGCTCTTATGCCAGGTGCAAAGTGTTTCATTTCTTCTGTCCTTTCTGAGAGAAAACAGATTCCATTCCATTTCCCATTATATTGCCTCCAAAGGGAAGAAGACTGTTATTCTGCCTCTAATTGTCCCCACTCCATCCTATATTATCCTCAGAAATATTCTCACTACTTGTGGACACTGTTACAGATTTAATGAGCAATTTAATCAGCACATAGACTGTAAACCAAACTACCTAGGTGAGACACTGGAGTTGACAAACACAGGAGACACCAGAGCCAGCCTCTACCCAAAGCATTTATAGGTGTTTTATTAAAGACAAAAACTTTGTAACTTTCCCTTTTAAGACAAAGATGTGCAAAAAATTTCTTTGCTGAACTTCCCTGGTTTACACTTTTACAACCTTATAAGTATAATTTCCCGTGGTTATTTTATAAATGTGGCATCTCGGTGCCTCTTTGTGAAAACTATGACCTATAGTCCCAAATGCAAGATTTCCTCACTTGTCTTTCTAATCACAAGAATGTTCTTCCCTGCAGAGACTTTCAACTCGAAATCATGCACATAGAAATATGTATAAATAAATATGACAAAAGAAGTAGCAAAGGCCCAGCCAGCTAGCTCAGTAGATTAAAGCACCTGCTTAGGCAGATGCAAGAGCTGAGGGTTCTATCCCCAGCCTGCAGTGCTGGCTCCACCCCAGGGGCACAGAGATGGTGACTGACACTGGGTGTGGTGGAATGCCTGTAATCCCAGTGCATGGGAGGCTGCCAAACAGGAAGAATCACTGCAAGCCTGATCTGTATAGTGAGCCTCTGTAGACCCTGTACTAAATACATCAGAAAAGATGATTTAGAAGTAGCAAACCTCTCAAGAGCTGTAAAAGGAAGCAAAATTCTGGTCATATACCATAGGATTGGGTATTCTTTCCTTATTTAAATAAAACTAGCATTATAACAAACTGTCTCTGAAGGAAAGCTAAGTAGGGGTCTAACAAAAACAACAGTGCTGTTGAAGACCTTGAAGGCTGGAAGCGGGCTTGCTCCTTGGTGAGCGGCGACAGTTTCTCGCCAGTACTCAGCCTACTCCAAAGCTTCAGAGGGGCTAGAGCAGCTCTAGGACACAGTGCCCTCCTGAGAAACCTCCTGCGCCTCAGCTCCAACTGCTCAGCTACTCCTCCTTCAAGCCTGGTAGTGGGAGGAAAAGTCTTAGTGGGATGAAGTCTTTAAGAGAGTGAACATTTTAATCACCTATAGAAGAACACAATGGTTTTAATTATTCATTCAGCATTCACTGTAATTCATATATTCAATTGGAATGAAAGAAAGGAGAAAAGAAAAAAGGAAGAGGAAAATCATGTACACATGATAGCTAAGATGACTATGCTACTAATTTCTATCTGTTCTTTGATGGCAATAGTTAATCTTAAAATTTTTACTTTGACTAATTTTACATCTGGAAATCTGAGCAACTACAATGACAATAACAATGCGCAATATAACAGCCATTGTTAAATACCTATGATCTAGGTGTTTTGTAATTGAGTATCGTTTCTAATGTATTATGTGTTATTTTTCTATTCTCTTTAAAATAAAAAGTAAATTCTAATAAAGCTTCTGTGCTCGTTGTGCTTCTTTATTCTCCACCAGTGTCTGGGGGTTTATTTCACTCGTCAGCCCATGCTTCACGTACACTACCTCACACACTTTCCTTTCGGCTCCTTCTCTCTTGCAACAGAACATTTGCCCTTATTCATTCTCCAGCACCCAATACAGAGAATTACAAAGAGAGCTCTGCCTTGTGCATACATCCACAGAATTTCAGATTCCCTCTGAGTCATGGCCATTACGTGCCTAATAGATTCAGTAGCTACTCCTGAGACTGTTTGCATACTTCATGGGTTCAGGGGTATATTTTTCTTGCTCTATTTCACTTTAAGTGACTTCAGCAATTCAGACTTCAGGGAAAAATTCACTTCTCCTGCACTGGTACATTGTTCAAACTTTCCATCTCCAGTGGACCTTATATGTTTATGTCTTAGATCAATTTCCTAATTTTTTAAAGGTCTTTGAGAGGCATCATGTATAGAACCCCTACAATTCTAATAAGCCTATGATCTCTTAGGTACCTGAGAGGTTTTTATTTCCACCAAAAAGAATGCAACTAAAACTTTAATTATCTTTATTAGGAAGGACTGTCATGTTTAACCCTTTATCACATCATTTCACTCTTCTGAGCTTTTATTTTGATATCTGTAAATTGTTATGTACTGTTTTCAATTCTTCAGCAAAGTTTTTCTAAGTAGATTAATGTTTAAAGATATTTATAGACATTAATTAATGAACCCAAAACATGCACAAGAATAAAATGTGATTCACCTGATAGCAACATGAGCAATTCATTTTGGTGGACCAGGCCTGTATCTCCCCAAGCTGCTCTTCATTCAGAGTTTATCGGAAACAACTTATACTGATTTGCCATTTGATCAGGAGGTAAAAGTTAAGCAAAGCTGTTTCATCGATCTTTCATCTACATGGCCAGGTGGATATCTACTTCTTCATAGAATCAGTGTGATGATGCTCCATGCAATTCTGAACCTAAGGATAGAGGGCAATACATGAAGCTTGTGAGTGCTGTGATCAGGTAACTGAAGTTAGAGACCCAGCCTACTACTTTATGCAAAAGGTTTCAGCTGGCAGGTTTCAGCTGGGCGAGGTACCTTCACCTGCAAAGCTATGAAACAAATTTTGTTGGGTCCTATTCCACATCAGATGTTAGCTCATGTAGACCTACATTAGCTGTTTCATTTGGTCCCAAATAGCACAGTCAAGGAGTAACACATATACTCTTAACTACCAAACACCTGAAGTTGTCTGCACAAAGTCACTCACCACCCCTTAAACTGCCATGGCCTGAACTCCATGACTGGTAACTTCCCCTACTTGCTTCTGTTCTATGGCTCACTGAGCCTCTCTTCTACAAAGAACCGATCTCACTATTACACATAGCCATTCTGTTTCTCCCCATTGGAACTGACTATCTACATTTACCTTCATTTTTCTTGAATTTATTTTTTATTTTATTGAAGTACAAATACAAATGAGATATTTCAAGACAAAGTATAAGGAAGGATTTGGTAAATTAATACATTGCAAACTGTTTTCATAATATTTTGGTAGCATACAAGGTGCACACATGATATTATACTTACAGACATTCTTATAGCAGATATCTCTTATCAGTGAATTAATGGAGTGTAGCTCTTTACTTATCTTATTTTTTATACCTGAATTATATCACAGATTCAATAATTAATACTTTCTGCCTTGTTAATTTCCTATTGGCTGTCCATAGTACCAGAAGCCGACATAATATATTATCCAACCACTATTAGTGCAAATGTTGTTTCTCATAGAATTATGCAGAAGCACCGCATATTTATCCTAACTGTACTGTTTATACATACACATCATGATTCTTCTTTTGTATCCCCCCCTTTTTTTGTCTAGACCTGTCAAAGGTGAGCACTCCATTGTCATTAACCCAATTTACGTGCCTGAACTCTGTATCACAATACAACACAGTACAGCATTCCACAGTAATAGTGAGTTATCTGAAGAAGTTGTTGACTATAGCCACTTACAGCTCAACTTATTATCATGGCCCTATGTTATACAACTCATTTTTACACTTTGCTGCTGGATGGTTAAGACCGAGATAGAGCAAGACCTATATACCAAAAGATGTAGCTTTTGTTTCTGATGACGTCAATGAAGTCCCCTCAGAGCTTATCTGGTACTCCTGTACCTTACCCTGTAGATCCTTTGTCTGTGTCATCCATGTAGATGAGTCACTGCCAATGCTTGACCAGTTTGCTCACTGTGAGAAACTGAGAGAAAGGTTTCTATCCATGTGACTCTTGCCAGGCACACTATACATCATCAGTCTCTTTCCTGTATGACTCCATAATCTCCTTGACCAGAAAATTTGGAGCTCAACTGAGTTTCATGATGTTGCAGTACAGGTTCTGCTATGTACTGAGTCTTCGCTGACCTTGAAAGGTTAGGGCCAAAATGTTGGCTGGCCTTGTGGCTCTTCTATTTCTCCAATTTTGATCTGTGCAATTAGGTTGTTAACCGTTCAGAAGAAAACCTGATTAGTACCCTGCAGCATATGCCGTTAAGTTTGCCCTATTTGTCTCAATTATCTTTAGCTGTTGTTGTACATTTCTATATGTATTTCTTCTTTTGTCTTATACTGGGGAGACTATACAATATTTGCATGTGTGTATGGTTTATTTCACTTACGGGTATATGTTCAAGTGGAATCCACTTCAATATAAATGCTTCAAGTTTATAAGTCTTTATAGCTGAATAATACTCCATTATATAGAAATACCACATCCTTTTCAACCATTCCTCATGTAACATACATCTTGGTTGTTTCCAACATTTTTCTCTCACACATTGTGCTGCTATAAACATAGGTACACAAATATCACTATGATATAATGTTTTCAGTTCCTCTGGGAAAACTCCCAGTAGGGGGATAGCTGGCTTGAATGGGATTTCCACTCTTTTGAGGAGTCTCCACAATGATCTCCACAATAGTTGTACCAGTCTACATTCCCACCAGCGTGGAGAAGTGTTCCCTTTTCCCCACAACCTCGCCAACATTTGTTGTTGGTTGATTTCCTTATGATAGCTATTCTGTCTGGCATGAGATGGTTTGTCAGTTTTGTTTTTATTTGCATTTCATGGATGACTAACAATGTGGAGCATTTTTTCATATATTTAATTTCAAAATCTGAGAAGTGTATTCATCTCAGATGCCCATTTCTAAATTGGGTCTTTAAGTTTGAGGGTCCTGTTATATCTTAGTTCTTTATATATTCTAGACAGCAGACTTGTGTCTGATTGCTTATTAGTTAGGATTTACTCGAAATTTATGGGCTGTCTTTTCAATTTGTCAAGAATTTCTTTTGACGTGAAGAAACTCAAGAAGAGTTGATCCCAGTTGTTGATTCTTTGAAGTGCTTTCCATGCAAATATATGTTTTTCATGAATTCTTCACCTACTCCTATGTCTTCAAGAATTCCTCCTCCTTTCTCTTCCAGGAGATTGAGTGTTTCTCTTTTAATGTTTAGATCTTTAATCCATTTTGACTTTAGCTTAGTGCATGGTGATAGAGCTGGGTCAAGTTTTAGTTTTTGGCATGTAGAAAGCCAGGTTTTCCAGCACCATTTGTTAAACAGGCTATCTTTCTCCCAGTACACTGCTTTGGCCCCTTTGTCAAAGATCAGATGGCTGAGTGTGATCCTAGATGCCTCTGCGTCTTCTCATCTATTCCACTGATCCTCAGGTCTATTTTGTTGCCAACACCATGTTGATTTTATCACAGTGGCCTTGTAGTATAATTTCAAGTCCAGGATTGTGATGCCTCCTACCTTGTCTTTATTGGCCAAGATTGCCTTTGCTATTCTAGATCGTTTGTTATTTCAAATAAATTTTACGAACAATTTCTCTAGGTCTGGGAGGTATGTTGTTAGCAGTTTGATAGGGATTGTATTAAATCTGTACAGCAATTTTGGGAGTATGGCCATCTTCACGATGTTGGTTCTTCCTATCCAGGAACAGGGAATACCATTGCATTTTCTGAAATCCTCTATAATCTCTTTTCTAAGGGTGTTGTAATTTTCTGTGAAAAGATCTTTGACTTCCTTGGTTAAGTGAATCCCAACATATTTTATTTTCTGCCGTGCTATTATAAAAGGTATTGCTTCTATTGTTTCCCTTTCAGTGTGCTTGTTATCTGTGTAGAGGAATGCTGTTGACTTTTGAGTACTGACTTTGTATCCTGCTATGCTACTGATTTCTGTATCAGTTCTAGTAGTTTCTTGGTGGTATTTTTTGGGTTTTCCAAGTAAAGTATCATGTCATCTGCAAATAGTGATAATTTAACTTCTTTTCCTATTTTTATTCCTTTTATTACTCCCTCTTTTCTAATGGCTGTTGCTAATGATTACAAAATTATATTGAATAGGAGGGGTGATATAGCACATCCTTATCTTGTACCTGATTTAAGAGTAAAAGATTTCAGTTTTTCCCCATTTAGAATTATATTAGCTTTTGGATTGTCATAGATGGCTTTTATCAAATTGAGGTAAAGGCCATCTTCCAATTTTCTATAGGACTTTGAAAATCAATGAGTGTTGGACTTTGTCAACAGCTTTCTCTGCATTAATTGAGATGATCATGTGGTTTTAGATTTTAGTCTATTAACATAGTATATTACATTTATAGATTTTCAAATATAGAACCATCCTTGCATCCTTGGGATGAATCCTACCTGGTCATGGTGTATGATCTTCTTGATGATTTGCTGTATTCTGTTTGGTAGGATTTTACTCAGTATTTTTGTATCTATGTTCATGAAGAAGATTGGCTTGTAGTTCTCCTTTCTTATTGTATGTTTTCCTGGTTTTGGAATCAGTATTATACTTCCCTCCAGAAATGATTTTGGGTGGACTGCTTCCTTTTCAGTTTCACTGAAGAGTTTGAGGAGTGTAGGGAATGTACCTTCTATAAACTTCTTGTACAATTGAGCTGTGAATCCATCAGGACCTGGGCTTTTCTTTGTCAGTAGGCTTTTTATTACGTTTCATATTTTGTTGGCTGTTATTGGCTTATTGAGAGTTGTTATATCTTCTTGGTTCAGTTTTGGTAATTTGTACCTTTCGAGGAATTTGTCCATTTCTTCTGTGTCTTCTATTTTGTGAGCATAATGATTCTCAAAGTAACTATTAATAACCTTCTGAATTTCTGCTGGTTCTGTGGTGATTTCACCTTTTTCATCCCTTATTGCATGTACTTGAGTTTTTTCTTTCCTCTTTTCCATGAAGTAGGCTAGAGGTTTATCATCTTTATTTAGTCATTCAGAGAACCAGCTTTTTGATTTGTGGATTCTTTGAACCGTTTTCTTCATCTCAATTGAATTAATTTCTGCTCTAATCTTTATGATTCCTTCCCATCTTTGTGCTCTGGGCTTCATTTGCTGTTCTTTTTCTAATTGTCAGAGGTGCAACATTAGGGTGTTTATTTGCTCTCGTTCTGTTTTCCTAATGTGTGAGTTCATAGCTATTATGTTTCCTCTGAGAAATGCTATCCTTGCATCCCATAAATTCTGGTAAGTTGTGCTTGAATTTTCATTGAATTTTAGATATTGTTGAATTTCTTATTTAATTTCTTCTTTGACCCTTTGACTGCTAAGCAGGGTGTTGTTTAATTTCCATGAATATAGCACGTTAATCTGTTTTCTTTTGTCATTTAGTTCCAGTTTTATTGTACTGTCGTCAGATACTATGCATGGGATAATTTCTGTTTTGTTGCATATACTTACACGTGACCTCTGGAATAGCATCTTGTTCTAGTTTGGAAAATGACCCATGTGCAGCTGAAAAAAAATATGTGTTCAGCTGGGGTTGGGTGGAACACTCTGTAAATGTCTACCAGATCCATTTGTTCCAAGCTTGGGTTCAGTTCTGTTACTTCCTTGCTAAATTTTTGTCTGGTTGCTCTATGTTTTTGAGATAAGGGGATGTTAAGGTCTCCTGGTAAGATTGTGGTCTTAGATATTACGTTTTTCATGTCCACTAAGATTTGTTTTACATAGTTTGGTGCTCCTGTGTTTGGAGCATAGATATTTATGAGTGCTACCTCTTCCTCTTGAATTTTTCCCCTGACTAATATATAGTGGCCTTCTTTGTGTCGTTTGATCCTTCTTGCTTTCAAGTTGAGACTGTCTGAGAAGAGAACTGCTACTCCTGATTTTTTCTGAGATGATAGGGCATGAAGTATTGTTTTCCATCCTTTGACTTTGAGCCTATGAATGTCCTTTAGAGTTAAGTGTGTTTCTTGTATACAGCATATTGTTGGATTTTGTTTCCTAATCTACTGTGCCAGTCTATTTCTCTTAATTGGAGAATTGAGTTCATTTACATTGATGGTTATAATTGAAATATGTTGACTTATGATTGGCATATCTACCTGCTGTTGTTTACTCCTTTTTATCCTGTGTTTAATTGTCTGTCCAGCTTAGTTGGTTCCTTCTGTTCTCATTCATGGATTTCTGGTCATTGTGGTCTTTCTCTAGAACATCTTTCAGTAACCTGTGTAGGGGTGGTTTTGTCATCATGAAATTCTTTATTGCTCTTTGTCGTGGAAGTATTTCACTTCTCCATCAAACTTGAAAGAGAGTTTTGCAGAGTATAATAGTCTTTGCTGGAATTTGTTTTCATACAGGACTTGAAGAAATCTGCTCCATGATCTCCTTGCCTTCATTGTTTGTGTAATTCTGTAATTCTGATGGGTTTTCCTTTGAATGTGATCTGCTTCTTCTCTCTAGCTGCTTTCAGCATATTATTTTTGTGTTGAATTTCTGGGATCTTGATTATTAAACGTCTCAGTGTGCTTTTACTTGGGTGACATTTATTTGGTGTTCTGTATACTTCGGTTACCTGGATGTTGGATTGTTTCCTCATATTTGGGATGTTTTCTGCAATTACTTCTTCCCATATTCTTTTAATATCATTTGTACTGACTCCTTCATTCTCATTGATACCAATTAATGTCATATTTCTGATCTCCTCTATTTTTTTTTAATCCATGTCTTCTTTAGAGGTAGCTATTAATTCTTTTTCTGCAGAGTTACTTCCAAATTGGGTTTCCTCTGTATATTTCCCAAATCGTTTCTGTATTTCAGATGCTGTGATTTCAGAGAATTGTTTTTTTATTTCAGAAATTATTTCTGCTTTGAGTTCCTCATAATCTTTCTGGTGTTATTTTTTTACTTCCAATGCTGCTACTTCACACATTTCAGCTGGAATAGTGTTCTCTGCACTTGTTCTGGGTTAGCATTGGGTTTCCCCAGATGTTTCTGGATTTCAGTCATTACTTCAGATTCTATGTATTCAAATATTTCTTTTTTGTTTCAGGAATTAATTCTTGTCTGAGTTCCTCTACACCTCTCTGATGTTGTTCCTTTGCTTCCACCTCTGTTATTCTTTCAACTGAGCCAGTGTCTTTTGCATTTATTGGTGTACTCAAGACCTGAGGTTGCATTTTTGTCCTTGTCTTTGTCATTTTGTATAGCATTGACCTCTGACCTTTGATGTAGAGCTCTGGTGCAGCTATAACCTTAGCTCATAATGAGATTTGGATTCCAGTCTATTAAGATTGAGATAATCCAGTTATGCCTGGCCTGGGTCTAGCTGTTGTGTTCAGTTCCTTTTTGCTGCAGCTCCTGTGGTTTCCATCTGTTGGGTCCCTGGTCAGGGGAGCACTGGGTGGAGCAGAAGCTCTCCCTCACAATCACAAGGCTGGGCGAGGATGGATGGAGTGCCAGGAGAGTCACCAAAAGTTCTCACTCCTGTGGTGTGCTTGGAGTCAAGGGATCCAGAGATTTGCCAGGCAGGTCTGTCTTGGGTGTCTAAGGCAGGTCTCAGGCTAGGACGTCTTAGTGCCTGAGGCTCTGGATGTCACAGAGCATGCAGGGAGAAGCCAAAGGCTCTGTCTCAGACTCACCACACACTCACCGATCTTGGATGCCCAGGGATTCGGGTAAATTCCAACTTGCTAGGCAAGCTTTGGGGCGGGGGATTTGGGGAGTTGCCACTGAGATGGCCTTGAAGTCTCAGGCTGGTTGCTTGCTCACTTGGCGGGCTTGGTGGTGGGTATCCGCATAGTGTGGCACACGCAGGAAGAAACCAAAGGCTCTCCCTCAGACTCACTACACCCTCACTGAACCGGGAAGCTGGGTGAGTCAAGCAAATTTCCACTTGCTTTGTGGACTTGGGGTGGGATCTAGGAAATTGCCAGAGTCAGCCCTGCTGATGTGTGTGTAATTGCATGGCCCAGAGGAGTTCAGAGCCCTCCTCACTGTTTCTGGTAACACCCAGTCAACTGTCTTCTAGTGGCCTCCTCTGCTTCTTCCAGACTAGCCTTTCCCTGAGGGTTTCTGTTGTTTATCAGATTGACTCAAATTCAAATTGAGTCCTGCTTTATGGTAGCATGATTTTTCATAACTTAATCTTGGAAACAGCCCAAATGCCCACCAAGTGAGGAATGAATAGAAAATATATAGTATGTTCACACAATGGAGTATTACTCAGCTATAAAAGAGAAAACGTGAAGATTTTGTAGATAAATAGATGCAGCTAAAGACTATGTTGGTACGTGAAATAAATCAGATGCACATGTGCAAACAACATATTATCTCAGTAGTGTGAGAACCTGAAAGAGTAATGAAAACAAAAATGTCCAACACCTGAGGAATGAATGAAGATGTGGTATTTTTATACTGTAGGAGTCCTATCCAGGTTATCATATCAATCCAAGTAGTCAATGTTTGCAATCCCAAAGATACGATATTGGAATCCCACCAAGTTAATTCCAATTTACCACTCCAAGTGCAACCCATGGAGAGAATAAAAACACTAAAACGTTTATAATTATTGGGGAGCCAAGAGACCCTAAATCCAGCCACAAAGATGGCTTTCCAAAACAAACAGGCTGACCCAGGGCCATGCTCAGGTTTTATTCAGTGGAGTGGCCTGAGGAGTAATGACTAAGAATTGTGGGAAGTAGGTGAGTACTGTGAGCTGGCCTACATTTACCTCTGTCATATGCACAAAGGATATGCAGAGAAAGTAATATTCATTACACACTATTGAGATAGTATCTTAATGAAAAAATTTGAATTGAGTCCTTCACTTTATTTCTCAACTTGCTCCCACCTGCACTCCCAGTTCACATCCAATGCATGTCACTTCATAGAGTGAGGGCACCCAACATGCCACAGATATGACACAGTAGCCTATTTCTCCTTCCCAAAGAGCTTTTTAGCAGTGCTACGCAGAATCTAGATGCAAACACATTTTCTCCTCTACTGCTTGCATTTCTCCTCCTACGGGCCTTATCCCGGCCTGAAGCCACCAAATCACCCCTGTGTCCCTGCACAAGGACTAGTACCCTTTCTCTGCACTAAACTCTAATTTCCATATGCACATTTTCCTTCTAAATGTTATTCTATGTCTTTTGCTAGATGATAATGTGCAACACCCCCCTCAACCCCATGCCTGTTTCTACATCAGCACTGCTTTAGAGAAGTTGGTAGGAGCTACCTGACAATCCTTGTACTAACTCCAATCTAGATTTGCTGTGCACATTCCCCCACCCCAAGGGAAAGAAGGACTTGTGTAAGAGAGAAACAGCAACTCGCTGGTTGCTGCTTTGTGGTGACCTCAGGTATATCATCCCAGGTGAATCTCAACTTCAGTTACACTAATCATTGACAGACACTCTTCTTTAAAGATCCACTGGCACCATCCAGCCACATAGTATTACTATGACTTGTGTCTTTACTCCCAATACCAACAGATGGGTATTTGTGAAAATAAGTCAAGCACAGAAACAGAGATTTCCTGGAGCAGAAACCTAATTGGAAGTCATATTAACATCATTTAAATACAATGTATAGTTCACTCAAATAGCCAAATCTCACATGAGTTTTGGTGTCAAACATATTTGGGTCTAATTTCTAAATATTCATGTTAATGTTTTTCAGTTATTCTACTAAGAACCCTTCAACAGCTTAACTCTTCTTTGTTCTTAATGTGATGAGGCTGTCCCTCATTTTGTAAGTGGAAAATGAGAAAAAGCATTTAGTAAGGATGCAGTAAATTGTGGGTTTTTCGAAAGCATAGCACATGGAAAATGAGCCTGTGCATAATTTCAACCTTTTCTGCAACCTTGCTTCACCCATTGTAGCCCACTTAAGAGCAAAGCAATTTTAAATCCAGCACCCAAAGGCTATCATTTGATGAAAGTCAATCTCTTTCTTGCTTTCTTCTTTGCAACACTTTTGAAATAGAGTAGAAAAGACTCAGATCTTTTATTCTCAGCTTATTATATATGGCCAATAATATTCTTTCCCCTCTTGTCTTTGAAATATCTCCTTCTTTTCTGACCTCTCACCGGTATTGTGCAACTGATCAACTGGAATTTGAAACTGATTCTAAAAACCAGAAAGTGATTAAAAGTCAAGCTTCTCCAGTTATCTCAAGAAAAATATTGACTAAAAGGGGACCTACAGGACAGACAGTAAACAACACTGTAGCCAAGGTAAGTAAAGATGAAAGAGAATCCTCCAGGGTTCAAAGTTGAGCTAAATGTTTAGATAAAATCAGGCATACCTTAATAGTACTTCAGTGGTGAAACTGTGAACCCCCATTCATTTCTTATCACTTGGAAAGGCCAATAACTCAAGGAAAATTTGTTGGGGCAAAGAAAATTATTTATTTGGAAATATAGCAAATTAAAGAAGACAGAGGCTACTGCCAACGGAAACTATCTTACATAGAGGTTGCAGGCAGAAAGTGGGTTGAGGAGGCCATTGTACAAGCATGAGGATAATGGAAAATTCTAGGGTAGCTGGGTTATCTGCTTTTCTGTTGCAGGGGCTGCTGCTACTTGTAAGTTACCAGGAACTCTGGGTTCTGTTAATTTAAAAAAAAAAAAAGCCATAGATTAAAACATTATGATCCTGTTATTTTTAGCTCCCTTTCGCAGGAATAGCTAATTCTGCAGCTAATTACTTGGACATAAAAGGCTATTCTTCCCCCCAGAGGACCAAAGAGATGGAGAAAAAGGAATTTCCTCACAGGAGGATGGGGGAAATGAACCCACTACTGGCTTCAGCTATCCACAGCAGAACTGCAAGGAGACTAAGAATGCATTGGCCCCTTGTGTGTGATTCCCAAGGTTTGTGCTCAGTGACACTGATACCGCTAAGAATTCCCATGAGTGTGAAGAATGAGTTTCCAGCTCAGGCAGGGGAAAGTAGTAGAGGCCTAATAAATTAATACATGTTAATTGATTGCTGATCTGATCGGTCCTACCACCACCACTGCTAATGATTGTGCTGTGCTGGAATAAAGATGTCACTTTAAGGATAAAAATCATTAATCCAATTACCAGGGTTTCCCAATCCAAACATCAGGGCTTGTAGAATCTTACTTACAGTTCCAGAGTTTGACTGAGGTTTCTGGACCTTAGCCTCTCTGGCACTGTGAGTTGTAGGCAATCTAATACGTATATAATGAACTTTTTACCTATCTGCAATCTGGGTGGTAATATGCTTTTTTTTTTTTTTTTTTTTTTTTTTTTTTTTTTTTTTTTTTTTTTTTTTTTTTTTTTTTTTTTTTGTGATCCTGGGGATTAAACTCAGCACTCTGCTTGCCAGGCAAGTACTTATTGTACTGAGCTTTCTACCTGGCCTGGTAATTTGCTTTATACATGTGTTGCTAAAGAATCATACATTTCTGAAAGCATTCACTATTAGAAAGCTGATGTGAAAACAAATTAAGCACAAATAATGAAAAAGTCTTGCACCACTTCCCAGCCTCTTTGTAAAAGGCAATGCTTTTGCTGTGAGTACATCCTGTTCCTGCACTTCCACTCCACAGGATTTAAAGTTCAACTTCTTTGGATTCAGTTGACCTACTTCTTGCCAGTCCTCTTCTTGGGGGATAATGTTTTTCTGTTTTTATAAAACTGCTGCCCTAATGAGATAATATACTTATTTATTTTTTTAAAAAGCCATAAAATATAGGTGGCAGGCAGAATTCTTTACTCCGAATATCAGCTTTAATTGGGAAATAAAGTAAATGATCCAGCTTCCTGCCATTGTCTATTCATTTATTTTCCTTTGTACCCATGTTATTCAAAAACAGCAAGCATGATGTTGACTAATTACTCACTAAAAAAATACCTCCACATAGAAATTGATTTGCCTTGTAATACCATTTTTACAACACTTAACTGTGGCTCTCCAATACACTTACATCTAATGAATATAAAGACCCATTTCCACTTGTTAGCAGTTGGTGGGTTGTCTTGTCGATACTACTAAGATCTCTTTATTAGAATACTGTAGGAAATGAGGGAAGTAGTACATCATATAACAAGAGAAAAATTACTAAACCTGTGTTTCGGTGGTGATTTCAAGACATGAGTAGAGGAAGAGAAGAAGCTATCTCAAGTAAATTACACCCCAAGGTTAGGCCCCCTGTTAATTTCACTTAGAGGTAAAGACTAATATAACCAACAGATACGAGACCCATTTAAAAATCAAAAGGTAATTGAATCACTTTATTTTCCCTAGCACATTATAATGAAAATTATACAGCATAAGGTACTACAGAGAAAACTTATAATCATCTGTGTTTCTAGATTGTTTTGTTTTTATTCCTCCCTTGTTATAAAGCCTTTAGGCTTTAAAAAAATGTTTTAAAATGTTTGGAGGCAGAGAGAGGACTGGATTCTCCGTTGATATGTCTCGGTTGGGATAATGCCACTAGCCCTCTGGGTGCCAGCTCTTCCTGACTTCTCTGTCTAGCCCCCTTCTGCTCTGCAGTTTCACTTGCTGCATCATCCCTGAGAAAATGTAAAGCATTTGGCAACACATCCCAGAGACATCCTTTAGCATCCTTGAGACTCTTGACAAGCCAAGGGGATATTGTAAGCAGTCAAGGGTCCAGACTGTCCAGATATTGCCTGAAAGACACTGAGATCTGAGAAAAGTAATGCCATCTTCAGAAATTGCCTTCTTTCCCATATTATAAGTCAGCTGCGAGTTAGAATTCTGGTTACATAAGGAATGAAGTTAGCCAAGGCTATGTAGCCTAATCTGTAAAATCTCCTTCTTACCAAAACTTGGAAGAGAAGCCAGCACTGCTGAGCAGTCTAGTCCAGCCAGCACCACTGAGCCTTCTGAATACCTTCTGCTGAGTAACTATCTATCCATCACCATGACCTCTCAGCAGCGCAGTTGCTGAGTGTGCTTTTGACCAATTTAACAAAGGGAGCGCTCCTATTGGACTCGCATGTGCATGTCATGGACCACCATTGCCAGCTTCAATTAAGCGATTCCTTTTGTGTTAGTGCTACTAAGTCTTAATAAATCCCGTCTCACAAGCCATGTCCCAGTATTTTCTGCCTCTCAGCAACATTCTCTAGGTAGAACAAAACTCATCTTTAGATCTGAAACACAAAAAGGTGAAAACTGCTTTATTTAGGATCTCTGTAAGAACATAACATTTTCACTATCTTTATCACAGTATTTTAAAAATACTATTCTTTTCTCTATTTTATTCCTCAATTCAACCCCACAGCCAAACAGAATTCACTCCAGCCTATGTGTCCATGTCATCCTCAGTGACAGTTCAACTTACACTCTGCCTCAAATGCCTTCCAAGGCTCTCCGTTGCCTGGCGAAAAAAGTTCAGAATTACCAGCTCTTCCGGTCTGTTATCATGACGCATAATCATAGCTTCCTATTCCTCCAGCCCCTCAGTGGCCTCCATAGCAAAGTTAAATAGAACATTCTTTTTTTATCATACTCATGTCTTCCTATGTCTATGCCTACATGGTGCTGTTGTAGGTTGCTTCTATGTGTTAGTGTAAATCACCCTCCATTAAAGTGGTGAGGAACCCTGGTCCATAAAATGGTTACTGGATTTCAACCCGAGTTTGTGTGCTCTTTCACGGGGGCTTAAGCAGTCAATGTTTGTTCCAAGGGAATATTTATTTATAAGTACTTTCCCCATAAGATGATACAGTGCAGAGAAATTGAAGAGTTAATAAAGCACTTTTAGTAGTACCTGTTCTCTTAGCAAGTACTCAATAAATATCTTCATTACACTCAGCTTGAGTGCTACTTATCTTTAAAATCCAGTTCATCTATCTCCTTCAGAAATTTTTTTGGTGCTTCAACTGAGCTAAGAGCATCCCTTCTTTAAAATAAATTCTTCACCTGCCTGACTTTTGTGGAAATTATTTTCTACAGGATTTGTAATGAAAATACATTCATTTCCTGTGCTAGCCTCCCTAAGAAGAGATTTCTTTTGCAATAAATATAGTTCTCAGCACTTAGCAAATACTCTAACAAGTATTTAATGAATTAATTCATCTCATCAACAAAACAAATAAGATACATATCAGTAAGTTTAAAAGTCTAATCAATTAAACCAAAACAACAAAAGATGATTCCATTCTCAATATGTACAGTGGCATTTCAGTTCACAAACAATTTTGTTTTGGGGCAGTTTGGTTGGCAAGCAGAAGCAGTTGGCAAAATTTTAATTAGTCTGTAAATCTAGATCAGGTAATGAACACAATAGCAGTTATCTTTTCTAAACTTGTGGAACCAATTAAGCTCATGAACCAAGGTACTATTGTAATTTACTTTTGGAAACAAAACTCAAGTTAAAACCCTTGTCTTCCATCTCAGAAGGCCCAAGAGAGATTTTGTGGTGAGGTCCCAAGACAAAGAACACACTGTGCAAGCCATCAGCATCAACAGTGGCAGGATGGTGCACAGCAGAGAGCCAATAGTGTCTTTATTGTACAATTCCTTTTTTATGCATTTGGTACAGGGTCTACAGGGACTACAGAGACTCACTAAGTAGATAGGACTCGGAGTGATCCTCCACTTTTCAGTCTCCCAGGCGCTGGCATTACAGGCATGCACCACCAGGCCGTCTCAATCACCATCTCAGCATGTCCTGGGAGGGGGGTGGGCATGGCATGGAGGGTATCAAACCCCAGCTGTTGCATGCTGCCTAAGCAGGTGCTTTGAACCACTGAGCTATTTGGCTGGCCCCCTACTGTATAACTCTTATACAGTTCACTGTCTCATTATTGTATAGTGCTGTAATCAGCACATACTTGTTTATATGTGTTAAGCCACTGTCACATAACTATATTTCATTGTGTGTCTATGCTAGCAAAGCATGGTCACATCCTCAAGGGTCCTTAAATGCCCTGAGCTTTGAAGCAATCTGAGTGGTTCCCCATGCCATGAAAGTTAAACAACAGTTTAGTCTCGTCTGCAGGTCAGGGTAGATTCAATTGTAGAGCTTCATTATTAACAATAGGAACATTTTAAATGGCAAATGAGATAAAGCTTAGTGCTGTTTTGCTTTATGACAAAACTACTATTTATAATTGTGTATCATGTTTGACAACACAAATAAGATGAAACACTAACGAATGAAGTAATTTATTTTTCATATGAATACATGTCTCTTCCAGCCCTTTATTTGCTTCCAGATTTAAAAATCTGTTCAAGGCACATCCAGCAGCTGGAGGAATTTATAATTGTGCTTAATACAAAGTCTATAGAAAGTAATCTGTTCTCCCTGGCAACTATCTCTGTGCTGTCACTGAACACACTGTGGTGGTGGCCCAGGGTCACTACTGAGCATCAGGACTTAGGTCAGAAGACAGATGAGGAAAAGGAAGAATAAACTGGGCCCACCTCTACCCAGTGACAGTCTGCAGGGCATTTTGACAAGAAGTTGACTTCCATCTTCCAAATTTCATGCAATTTTTTCTTGTGCCCAAAGCTAAACCAGAAGCATTCAGGGTTGAAAATTTTGAAAAGTTACTGTTAATTTGATATAATTCAGATTTTTCAAAACCTAGCCAGAAAAATCCTGCTTTTTCTCTAAGGAAGCACCTAAAACTTTCAGTGTTCTGGGACACGTCCCACACACCCAGCCCCAGGGACAGGCCTACACTTATCTAGATAGGATCCAGACTTCTCAGTACTTTCTTTCTGTTCACACTGATTAGATCAGACGTGAGCCAGCCAACGCCAATCAAGCTCACACTTGCACTTTTGGTTGAGTGGCTTTAATGAATATTGGACTCAAATTACAACTATACTTAAGCATCTCTTTAAATTTAAACACAGTATTCTTGCTAATCTAAGAGGACTTCCTGAACATAAAAGAAATATGGTAAAATGGCTTACCCTAACTATCAGACTCTTGTCTTACATGAATTTCCCAAGGTCATAGCATCCATTAGCCTAAAATAACCCAAGATGTGCATAGCAGTTCTATCTTAACAAGCTCTAAATTAAATTTAAATTAATCTGTGGCACCTGCAAATTGGCTTCAAAAACTGAGATCTTGCAGATTACCTCTCACAGTTAAAATGATTAATCTGGCCATATTTAAATTTTCAGAAGAATCTCAAAGAACTGAAATCTACCATGAAAGACTCAAATAGAAGGAAGAATTTCTTCACTTTTAATAGTCAAATGTGCCCTGTTATTCAACTCAAGAAAAATGAATATTACCTCTTAGCAGATTATCAGTTTTTCTTCAGTAGTGCCATTCATTAAGGCCTCCATGCATATTATTGAAAATGCTAGCTACATCTAGTCAACAACATTTTGCTACTGTAGATTTAATATGTCTGTAAGTGCCTATCTTAACCATGTTCCTGTAGATTTATTTATCTCTAAATAGTAATGGTTCCTTTTTTTACTTCTATGAGGTATCCTAAGAAATTCACCATAGCAAATAGTCTTTGAAAATAGGATATTAACCATTTGACTGCTTAATTCAGGGTATAAACATGGTCACAAGAGTGCACCAATGGGCGTATGCCATTGCCCACATGTAGTCCCTGGTCCTGCTACCTTCTTAAAGTTCTTGATTTGACTTGTTAAGCATAGGGCTGCTGCAACTTGGATGCTGTTGAGGAACAGCTATTGACACTTTTATCATTCACAATACTAAAATGATCTGAGCACCTGTTAGGGCCTTTTGGTTTCTTGAGTGAATAGTTTCAATTGTATCCATGGCCTCTTGCAACTACCAAAAAAGGTCATCTGAGTTTGGACAAAGTGTGGCTGGAGTCTGCAGGAACCTGACTCAGTATCAGAAGCTGTATGCCATTCCTCCTATTGATAAACTCCATAACAAAAGCATTCATTTACCCTTCTCTAAGCATCCATTTTTTGTTTGCTTATTTCTTATTAATTTTATTGAGAAACAAATAGCAATGAGACAGTTTCAAAACACGTTAGTAAGACAGTTTCAATAACCAGTATATTGTATATTGTTGTCTTCATAGTAGTTATTCATAGTACAAGATGCAGACATGATATCCTGTCCAAGCACTGTTAGTACAAATCTTTCTTCTCATTGAATTAAGAGAAAGTAGCTCTATATCAATCCTAACTGTTTTGTATATATAGATACAAAATGGTCCGTCATTTGTATCCCATTTTTTGTTTAGTTTTGTCAGAGATGGGTATTCCATTGCCATTTAAATATTGTAGGCACATGAATTCAGCAAAATAATCCAATATAGTCCAGTAGTACCAATAGTAGTGGCTTATCCATAAGACTGGCAATGTCAGAAGCTCAGCATATTAATATGGCTTTACTTTTTATACCTCGGTTTTATATTTTTCTGCTAGATGGTTAAGACCAAGATAAAGCAAGAGCTATATAACAAATTTTAAGCATTCACTGCTCCCTTCAATACAAAATTTAAAAAAAAACAAGCAAGGGAGAAGCTCAGCAGTCTAACTGCCTACCTGGCAAATGCAAGGCCCCAGTCCTTCATGCTGTGCCAGCCACCAAAACCAGGTGTAGTATCCCAAGCCTGTAATCCCAGTGCTGGGAAGACTGAGACAAGTGAATCATTATGTGATTTTCACCTATTCTAAATGCCTCAGACAAGTCCGCCTTGTAATTTTAACAGCAGAGTTGATCCTGAAGCTACTACTCCCTAAAGTTTGACTGCAAGATGAAAGTTTGGGAAATACCCTTCATGTGCAAAAGGGTCATCACCAGAGTCCATGCCTTCTAGCACATTCACATGTGCTGAAAAGAACTACAAAAATGTTTTAGCTCATGTAATGCTCCCCTTGCCCTCTCAGAAGGAGATAGGAAACATGAATGATTTCAATTCTTTCTGAAATAGTTTCAGAAGCAACGCTCCTGACTGAGTTTCTAAGTTAGCAATGGTTTCAAACAGGTCAGTTTACTACAATAGATGTCAATTTTCCCAATACCAAAATAGAATAATGTAGATCCCACCTGATGTTCTTTCAAGTCATACAAACTAAATACAAGTACACATTAATGAGCTTTTCTTATTTCTCTGTTCCCTATGTTCTCTTTGTTATAAAACAGTCTGTATTATTCTTCGAGTTTTTGAAGGTACTTTTGAGTATTATTCTTTTGCTCCATATCATTGACAGGCTCTTTCCATAGTTTGCATCAATCCTCCTCTGTAGATTTTTTTAATTTTTAAAGAGAACAAAATATAATAAAAACATCAGAAAAGGTGCAGAGTTTCACTAAACAAAACATGGAAATTCAGCAATGGTTTCTACATTGCATATTGTCTTCAAATTAGTTGCTCAGATTCCCAGATATAAGAAAGGAAACCTGGTCAAAAAAATTAAAAAAAAAAATTAAGCAGCAACTGTTTCTTTCAATAGAGCAATAAGAATCAGCAGTCACCATTCTGTAATTTCTGAAAAAATTTAATTGTTTTCATTTCAAAAAGGCATAGTACTTTGAATCAAGCACAACTGCAAATAGCAAATGTGAGTTAAATTTTGGATGTAATTGAAGTAAAAATGCCCAAATTGATGGCAAACTCCCAAGAAGGTTAAAACACTCCAACAAGTGCTCTCCAAATCTCAGCAGCATTCATGTAGAAGTATTTCATACCACCTAGCTGCGGAAAGGGAATACCTTAATATCATTTCTTTTCTTATCCAAGGAAAAAAATTTGAAATAATGCACTTCTATGCATTCCTTCCACGCTTTCAAAAATAACTTTTATCAGATGCTATTCCGGAGCTCAGCAAACAGTGCATTGTATCCCCATCGGTCACCTCCAGCTCTACCTCTGTGTCCTTGAAGAACTCTACACGTATGCAGCACAATCTTTAAATTGTACTTTAAGGATTTTTGAAAGCACCATTAAAATCACATCACTTTCAGGCCAATGGAGGTTCAAGTACTAATGCATTTCTGCAACTTTAAGCTTGTCCTATAGAGACGACTTTATCACATGTTGCACCTGTCTCATCATTTCTGCACAAGATCAGCCAATGATGAGAAGAGCCAAATACAGGGAAGGGAAGGACATGACACTCAGTTAAATTTGAATATCAATATCCAGGAAGTACCTTTTTATTATAAGGGTGTCATACACATCGCATGCAACTTACCCATGTGAAAAGCTACATGTTGTTTATACGAAATACATATTTAATTGGGCTCCTTAAATTACCCAGCCACCATCCCAATAACGTACAGTGCGACACCATAAAGTGTTAAAAGTCCAAGGAAAGGCCAGAAATGTGGACGATCAGCTAAGCCTAAACCATTAATGCCAGCGGAAGAATCACACTTTTAAATTTATACAAAACCACATGAATAGAGATAATATAAAAGAGACATTTTTCTCTTGACTTTTTAATAACCAATGAAACTATATTCTTTTTTTTATTTTACAGAGAATAAAGGCTAATTTTAAAAATATTAAAAATAATGCAGAATTTCCAAACACAAATGATCAGAATTAAATAGTGGTTGTTATATCGCATATTAGTATCTTCAAAGTAGTTGTTCAGATTATCAGATATAAGCCCACAAAATTGGTGAAACAATTAAACATTCACTGTTCCTTTCAAGAAACCAATAGAAATATGTAGTACAGTTTTCTTACCTATTTTGTGTGTGTGTGTGCGCGCGCACGCACGCGCGCGCATGTGTGTGTGTGTGTGTGTGTGTGTGTGTCACTTTCTTCTTTCTTTCTTTTCAGCTTTCCCTCATCCCAACTACAAACATGAAACTATTCTTGTAGCACACAAAGAGAAGGCACTCTTTGCATGAGCATCTTGCTTTCTAACATCTGGTTGGATAAGTAAGCTCTGTACATTCCCCCAAGACATTAGTGTTGCTATTCATAACCTTGAACAGATTTAATGAGAAACACAAAATGAACAAAGAGGACTACACAAATTAAATGGATCTATTCTTTCACTGCACAATAGATTTCAGTTTTGCCCCCAGGGAAGTCTTACATTTCATTGTTATTAAAAATGTCAGCAATATTTTCCTTGCGAAGAGTACAAATTTCTCCTCCTACTTTTCCATCTTACTCAAAACCCCTTAATGCATATTTATGAGTAACAGTCTTAATTGTTGCTTTTCAGTATTTTAAACTGAAATACAATATAGTATGCTGCTGAATAAATTTGTATATGTATGATTGTTGAATAAACACACAAAATAAAAACAGAAATAACATTCTTGGGATGATTGCTATTTTCTGGGTGACCTTCTGAAGTAGAAATGAAAAGTATTAACAGACAGTAAGCCAAGTTTCTGCCCCTATTAAATTTATGTTCTTTCACCCTGAATAGAACACTTTACAAGCTATTTTATCATTCTCGACTATCTCTCTCTTACCATCCCTAATTTTGAGAAACATCAGTAGTTCTAATGAAGAAAAAGTTATAAGGTGGATGTTGGGGTGCCTCTTGAATTTAAAAAGAAATGAGGCACTATATTGAGAAAAATAAAATAGTTATGTGAAGGTAGAGAGTATTTGAATTTGGAGAATGGAGACTTAATTCACATATAAAATCTAGGACTTGTACAATACATACTCAGAATGATTTGAAGAGGAATTACTGGAATCAAATGTGCTAAGACATGAAAATAAGCATACCATAGAGTCCAGCACTAGGGAAATCCTTAGTAAATACTAATCATTATGAATGTTGAGATCTCTTGCTCTTTTGTAGGAAGCATTATGAATTCTGCAAGAGAGATTGAGATGCAAATTCTTCAGGAGAGACTTTAACTTAAATGGAAATTTTGTGAGGAAAAATTCTTACCCAGGCCCATGGGACAAGTAATAATGTCAAAGGATTAAGAATGATGGCTGAGATGACACTGAGTGGTGAAGCAGGAAGGTCAGTTTGAGGAGGATTTCACTCCACCCTTCTCGGTGTACCTCGATAAAGTGCAGCTCCAGTGGTGCTACATTCAACGTAGAGTCTTCTCCTTGGTGACAAAATAATGTTGGCTTTTCACACACCATCTGAGAAAAATAGGGGTGTCTCTCTGTAAGCTTCTTGATTTTCAGGGTCATAAGTAGCAAGAACCATAATTCAGTCCTTTGAATTTCTGAATTGCCTCTTCTTTTATGCACCAAGACTACATTCTGGCTGTGTCATATCCCCCAAAACAAAATCTCCTCCAAACTTCTTTTTCATTTTCCAGTCAATCTTCATTCCTTCTGCTGCCATTTTGTTCCTCCAAGAGCTACATCCTGGGGGAGGCAGCTTGAATCTGATTCTTCTGTGCTCCCTGGGACCTAGCATTTGAGAGAGTTGCTTGGATCTGCTCTCATTCAATCTGCATACCTAGTAGCAGCTTCCTTTTCTCTTCCCTTTTTACTACTCAACTTTTGTGTATCTTGTGCTTTTATATCCTTAGTCAAGAGAACATTTTCCTAAACTCAGAAATGGGAGATTTGAGGTGGTGCAAGTTTAAAATAACAAGAATTAAAGCAAACATTCATTGAATATATCATATGCCTTACATAGTTTATGTGCTTTAAGATTCACTCAACAAATCTACATGTTGGATATTGATTTCACCCATTTTATAGATGACAAAAACAGGCTGACAAGTATAAAATATATTGCCCAAGGTGAGTAGCTAAGGAAATCGTGAAATATCCAACTGGAAATTCTATTACAAAGCTACTCCGATAAAAACAAGGTAATACTGGCCAAAAATAAAATAACAAGGTCCTGAAAATCAATGGAACAGATTAGAGGATGCAGAAATGACCCCACACATACTCAGCCACGTTATCTTGGACAAAGTGGACAAACACATTCACTGGAATAAAGACCTTCTTAGCCTGTTTAATAAATGCTGGGAAACTGGTTTTGCACATACAGAAGATTAAAATTGGACCCATATCTTTCACCAGGCAACACATTTGAGACAGATAAAAAAGCTAAGTATTAGAACAGAAACGTTAAGTGTTTTGGAACATAAAACTCTTGAAAACCTCAGTGTAGGCAAAGATTTTATGAATACAATACTGATCACACAGGAAAAACTACAAAGAATTGATATTTGATATCTCAGTTTATTATAAAGCTTTTGCTCAGCAAGAGAAACCACCAAGAGAGTGAAGAGACAACCAAAAGGTGAGGAAAAAAATAATTGCTAGCTATTCCTCAGACAAAGGATTACTCTCAAGAATGTATAAAAATCTCAAAATATCAGACCTCCCAAATTTAAAGATTCAATCCAGAAAATGGACATTTGAGATGAATACACATTTCCCAGATGAAGAAATATAAACAGCAACATTTAGTTGCTGGGAAAAGGTTCAGCATCACTGGCCATTCAAGAGTGTAAATTGAAAAAACACTCAGGTTCCATTTGACACTGGGAACAATGGCTATTCTCAAGAAATCAAAGACCGGGCATGGAGATGCACACCTGTAATCCCAGCAATGGGGAGGCTGAAATAGGACGATCACTATGAGTCCAACTTGCATAGTGACACCCTGTACCAAATATGTAAAATTAAAAAAAAAAATCAATCAGTAACTAAAGCCAGAGGGGATGTGGGAAAAAGGAACAGGAGTGTAGACTGGTGTAACCATTAAAGAAATCAATGTGGTGATTCCTTTAAAAAAAACTAGGATTAAAGGTCCCTTTTAACCCAGTATTTCCCTTCTAGGGATCTTCCCTGAAGAATCATAACACAGCAATACATATGCATCTGTGCTTGGGGAAGCACACTTCATCATAGCCAAGTCTTGGAAATAGCCCACACACCCAGCAACTGCAGAATGGATAAAAAAGATGTGGCATTTTTATACAATGGAGTATTACTCAATATAAAGAAGAACAAACTGGAGACTTTTATATGTATTGGATACAACTCCGAACCACATTCATAAATGAAATAAATCAGACTCATATGTGTAATCACATTGTCTCCTTATCATGAGAAGCTAAAGAGTAAATAAGATCCAAAATGTATGATTGATATTGTGAAATGGGAAGAAACGGTTCAAAAGGAAAAAGAAACAAGAATGGGAAAACAGAAAAGGCAGGAAAAAGCAAATGTATATTACTAAGATTGTTACACTGTTAATTTCTCTTAGTTTATGGGAGAAAGGAGCTTCTTCTAATACTATTTGGACAATAAAATGCCTATATCTTGTACTCTGAATAACGACAGATAATAGTGTACAATATGTTAATCAGTTTTTATGGTAATGTGTTAATCATTATTACTATCTTATTATCTGGTTTTGAAACTTTATTACTTTCTCTTCAAAATAAAATTTTTTAAAAAGTAGTGAAGGGAGAAATTTAACTCTTGAGCATTTGAGTCCAAACTTTGATCCATTAGCCAGGAAGCTAGCACACTTTCATCCCTAGTACACGTTTTGTCACCTGGAGATTTTATTTATTTTTAATGTCCATTATTAACATATGTTAGCTGTGCCTAGTAATTGGACTCTGATATTTCCATACTTCCTGGAGAGTTTAAAATAAATAAACATGAATAAATGTTTCTGCAACCTTTAGGGGAACAGCCTGGAAGAATGCGGATTATAATTTATCATTACAAACTGGCAAATCAACTTCATTTTTAAGAGAAACTAAATGTAGCTCTATTTTATGTAAGCTAGTGAAATGGAGAAATGATACTAGCAGAACTATGCTCTCACAGAAAGTGCTACAGAGGCTGGACAAAGCACAACAGGCAAATACCTGCGAACTCTGGAGAATGAATTAAAGCAAGGTTCTAAAGAGGGGTCATGGGCTGGCCTGATAGCTCAGCGGATTAAAGCGCCCACTAGGCAGAGCTCAGCAGCTGGGGTTCGATCTCTAGCGTGTCGTGCTGGCTCCACCCGTGGGGTGCACTGTGATAGTGATTGAGACTGGCATGGTGACATGAGCCTGTAATCTCAGCACTTGGGAGGCTCATAAAAGGAGGATCACTACGAGTCCGATCTATGTAGTGAGACCCTGTAGACCATGGTAGACCCTGTCCGAATTACACAAAAAAAGAAAAGAAAACAAGTCACAACTTGAAAGAATTGGGAGGTCTGAATAAGTGACTTCACTCTGAAAGAGACTCCTCTGCGGCATGTGCAGGGGCTAACCTTCTGCTAAAAACAGTCCACCACCTCTGTCACCAGAGAAGGCAGCCTTCAGCAATCTAGAAAGGAGAACACTTGTGAATGCAAAATCCAAATATACCTACAATCAGCGGAAATGTCTTTGTCTATGCACAAAGCAAACTAAAAGCAGAATTTGAGTTCGAGCTACTCTTCACTACTGATTCTACTCAAGGGTGTGCGTGTTATTACTTTTTTAAATTTATTTTTAATTTTATTGAAGTACAAATATCAATCAGACAGTTTTACGACACCTTAAGACAGATTCAATAAATTAATACATTGCAAACTGTTTTCATACTGTTTTGGTATCGTACAAGGTGCATACATGATATTATACTTACAGACACGGTTATAGCAAATGTCACTTATCAGTAAATTAAGAGTGTAGCTGTTTACTTATTTTTTATACCTGAATTATATCAAAAATTCAATAATTATTTTCCTAGTGGATGACCATAGTACTAGAAACCGACATAATATCCTGTCCAACCACCATTAGTGCAAATCTTGCCTCTCATAGGATTATGTAGAAGCACAGCGTTATCTATCCCAACTGTACTGTGTATACACACACATCATGATTTTTTCTTTCTATACCCCTTCCTTTGTCTACACCTGTCAAAGTCATCACTTCACAGGCTGCTGAAAGATGTTCTAGAGAGAGACCACAATGACCAGAACTCCATGAATAAGGATAGAAGGAACCCACTAAACAGGTCAGACAATTAAACACAAGTTGCAAAGGAATAAACAACACCAGGTAAATATCATGACAAATATAAGTCAGCACATTCCAATCATAACCATCAATGTAAACGGACTTAATTCTCCAATTAAGACAAATAGACTGGCACAGTGGATTAGGAAACAAAATCCAACAATATGCTGTATACAAGAAACACACTTAACTCAAAAGGACATTCATAGGCTCAAAGTCAAAGGACGGAAAACAATACTACATGCCCCAGCACCTCAAAAAAAAAAAAAAAAAAAGCAGGAGTAGCAATTCTTTTCTCAGATAGTCTCAACTTCAAACCAAGAATGATCAAACGACACAAAGAAGGCCACTATATATTGGTCAGGGGAAGAATTCAAGAGCAACAAGTAACACTCATAAATATTTATGCACCAAACACAGGAGCACCCAACTATGTAAGACAAATCTTAAGGGACATGAAAAACTTAATGCTTAAGAACACAATCTTAACAGGAGACCTTAACACACCCTTATCTCAAAAGGATAGGTCAACCAGACAAAAAATTAGCAAGGAAGTAGCAGAACAGAACCAGAGCTTGGAACAAATGGACCTGGTGGACATATACAGAGTGTTCCACCCAACCATAGCTGAATACACATTTTTTTCAGCTGCATACAGGTCATTTTCCAAAATAGACCCTATACTAGTCCAGAGGTCATGCCTAAATATATGCAAGAAAATAGAAATTATCCCTTGCATATTATCTGACCACAATGCAATGGAACTGGAAATAAATGGCAAAAGAAACCAGAAAAACCCACTAAATTCATGGAACCTAAACAACACCCTACTCAGCAATCAATGGGTTGCAGAAGAAATTCAACAAGACATTCAACAATATCTACAATTTAATGAAAATTCAAGTACAACTTACCAGAATTTATGGGATGCGATGAAAGCAGTTCTTAGAGGGAAAATAATAGCTATGAACTCACACATTAGGAAAACAGAAAGAGAACAAATTAGCACCCTAATGTTGCACCTCTGACAACTAGAAAAAGAAGAGCAAACAAAACCCAGAGCGTAAAGATGGGAAGAAATCATAAAGATTAGAGCAGAAATTAATTCAATTGAGATGAAAAAAACAGTTCAAAGAATCCACAAATCAAAAAGTTGTGCATGTTATTATGATACATACCTACTTAAAAGAAAAACATTGGGGCCAGGGAGATAGTTCAGTAGAATAAGCACTTCCCTGGCAAGTGCAAGGGCCTGAATTCAGTTCCCAGTTCTGCAAAAAAAAGAGGAAGAAAGAAAAGAAAAACATTGCCAATTTGCAAAAATAGAACATAGAGTTTCCAAAATGTCATCCAAGATTCACTCTAAAACTACTCAACAGATAAACATTAAGTAAAATGTAAGGTAGATAAAAAGAAGGGAGGTCTTTTTTCAAGTGGAGAGGAGATCAAGAAAGGAAGAGGGAAAGGGAGAGGGAGGCTGTCAAAAAAAAAAAAAAAAAAAAAAACTAAGTCTGATATACTGATATGTATCTACCAACTTCCCACAAGGCTTGTAATCATTAGATACTGCAAACGTGTGCTAGCAAAACCAAAAGATGAAAAACAGTAAGGAAAGTGCTACCTATTGCTCTTTTAGAAATAGCAAATAAATAAAATGTCAGCATATATTAAAAAAAGAAGAAAGAGTGTTTGGAGGGTAAAAACACAGGCTGCAGGTAAGAAGCATGTATGTGCACATCGCGTTCTGGACACGAGACTGGCGTCTAGTGTGTGCAAACGACTCTCAGCAGTAGTAAAACAGTCTGATGAGAAAATGGGCACAAGAGACAAATGTGCTGCAGGACACAGACAGGTGGAAAATATATATATATTAAAAAAGGGTTAGCATCATGAGCCATTAGGAGCATAAAACTAAAACCACAATTGTATATTACCACACTTCTGCCAAAATGGACCCAAGAAAAATAGTAACACAGGGCTGGCGAGATAGCTCAGTGCTTGCTTGGGCAAGCAGAGGGGCCAGGGTTCAATCCAGGACACTACATGCCCTGCCAACATTGCCTCCCTCTCGCTGTGCACTGAGCTGGCAACCAGGTCCGGGCATGGTGCCAAGCATCTGTAATCCCAGCACAGAGAAGGCTGAAAACAGGAGGAGGATCACAGTTTCAAGCTACATAGTAATATCCTACACACATACATCAAAAAAAGAAAAGGAAAAAAATTATATATATATATATATATATATATATATATATATATATATATATATATATATATATATATATATAATGCAACCCAGCAGTTTTCCTTCTGAGAATTTTCCCAGGGAAGCAAAGACTCTGGTTACCACAAAATCTTTCACACAGATGTTCCTAGCAACTTCACTCATCAGATCCAAAGCCTGGAAGTTACCCAGGCAGGTCTTTCAGCAGATAAACAGGCTGCTGTCAATGAGTATAATAGAATATCGGTACTCTGACACATCCTCACCTTAGACACTACTCAGTGTCACCAAAGGACAAGGTTTTGATATAAGCATCAACCTGGATGGATCTCCAGATTTAACTGAGTGAAGAAAGTAATCAAAGAGGTACCTTTTGTGTGTCTCTACTTGGAGAACATTGTTGAAACGATATTAGAAACTGAGAATAGAATAGTTACTGCCAGAGGGCAGGGAGGAATAAGGATGTAAAGAAAGGGAGCTCTGTTTAATTAATTCGTGAAGAAGAGGCTGCGGTGAAGTCTATAGGATACCCAGTTCTCTGGCAACCTCTGCCTGGGGATGCCCACTCCTGCTCTGCTCACTCCAGGGCAGACCTTCCCGCCCTCCGTTTTCTCCCTGCATCAGCCCAGCTGATCTCTAGAAGACTTCTGACCCAGGTGCTGCTGTCTGCTCCTCTGCCCAACTGTCCCTGACCTCAGTTTCAAGAGCTCCACTTCGTATAGAACTTAACCAAGTCCCTGGGTTCACACAAGGCCCCCTTTGGTTGCTCGGCATGTGAGTGGTGGTAAGACTCTCTGCTTCAGATCTTGCCCAGTCTTATCCAGTTCCCCTGGGTCTTCCCCCCACTTCTGTGTCTCCAGGGATGAGATCCCTGGGCTCCTATCAGTGACACTGCATCAGGCCTAATTCCTGGTTTTCAGCCTCCATCTTCCTAGAGCAGGGCTTCCTTTATGAATGCTGACACTAAGGCAATCATGTTCCTGGGTTTGGGGAGGATCATTGGGGATTGCCTGTTTTCAAGATACTGGCACCGCTCCTGCTGCTACAGGCCCAGCAGCCCTGGAGCTCCCAATTATAGTCAACTTGGATGCTAGGCTTCTCCTTGCACATGGGAAGGAGTGTGTGGGAAGCCCATGCCAGGAGTCTGGCCTTGGTTGCACTATTCCCTTCCCTTGGGGTGTTAGCACCACTCCCAAGAGGTCAGGTTTACTCAGTAAAGGGCTTGGTAAGAACTGTAGCCCTACTTACCTTTTGCAGCACCCTGCATATTTGGTTTGATCTAGAGGATTTGTTTCTCAGGTCTATCTCCCACACCTGGGTATGTTTAATCCGCATTTCAAAAAATGTGCAGATTATCCAGTGTCTCTCCTCCATGCTTCCCCTAATTAGCTACACTAGAAGCCAATAACCTTATTACTTCACCGCCTTTACAAAAGCTTTGAAGAAAAGTGTATTCTCTCACTTTGCATCCTTCATTGGCATTTATCTCATCTCATGGAAATGAAAAGAGTGATTTGGGGAAATGGAATAGTCATATGTTCTCTGATGCTCAGGGCAGACTTCTTCCAAGTGGCCTTTGCAACACAATCAAGGCCTAAACAAACAAACAGAGCAAAACAAATCATTAGAGACCAAACTAATAAAAGAAGGAATTACATCTGTATCAGGAAGTTACGACAGAATTATAGAATATAGCAGTCACGAGTACAGTGACAACAGATAAGTCTTTATTCCTTTATTGATCCCTGTCTTTCTGTCCTTCAGCCCAGGGCCTGATGCACAAGGTGATCCTCATGGGTCTCCTGGGGTTCAAGGAAGAGTGAATGCAGATGAAAGGTCTCTCAGGAAAGAAGCAGAAGATAAAGACAATAAATTAGTAAAATATTGAGCAAAAGCCCTGAAAGAAATGAAGCACTCCTGAAATAATCTCCTCCATATCCAACAATATATGGAAACAGAGGCAGACATCCATAACAAGTGGATCAGGTTGGCAGACTCCCAGCTGACATGTCTGGATCATTCTTAAGTTTCCATTCAACATCCAAATTATTCCAAAGAACAAACATTAATTACATAAATGTAAACATTAAAACTCCTTTCACAGTGAGAAGTAGCTTATAAATGGAGAAGCCCAAATCTTGGAGCTAGGTGAGTACTAGTTACAGGTGGACATCTGTCCTCTCAAGTCTCAAAAGAGATCACGCTTTCCCTGAAAGGACAATGGGACATTAGACTCTTACTTAACACAGAGAAACACTGAAACCAGTGTTAGACTTCTGACATAATTCTTTTACCTTAGTTCTATTTAGTGCTTTTTTTTTTTTTGTTTCTCAGAGGGAAAGATAATTTCCTGCTTCTGTTAGTCTTGCAATGATAAAAATTATCTTTCTCTGTTACTGTTGTTGCTGGGACAAAATACCCAACACCCAAAATCAAGGAAGGAAAGGTTTACTTAATTCACATAGTGGAGGTTTCAGTCCATACTTGGCTGGCTGCAATGCAGAGTGGCAAATGGCAGAGGGTAGCAGTTTATGGTGGCAGAAGATAGCAAAACCAAATGGAAGAGCAGCTGCTGCAGCAGCCAGTAAGCATCTCTCCCTGCCTTATATTGTATGCAGATAACCCACCGCAGGACAGGTATAATGCACACACCTATAATCTCCACATTGGTTCATGACAACGGTATTGCTTTCTTTTTAAAGAGTGAAAACAGCCTGCAAACATGCTCAGGGGCCAGGGGTTCAATCCGCAGACATGCTATGCCAGCCCTGCCCATGGGTCATGCTGAGACAGCAATTAAGACTGAGAATGGTGGTGTGTGCCTGTCATCTCAGTTCTTGAAAGGCTATAAACAGATGGATCACTATGAGTCTGACCTAGGACTGAGCCCCTGAACATCCTATAGACACTTTCCTAAAATAAAAATAAAAGTGTGTGTGTGTGTGTGTGTGAGAGAGAGAGAGAGAGAGAGAGAGAGAGAGAGAGAGTAAAAAGAAAACCAAATATAAAAACAAATTGCTATTACGCTCACTTTCAAATCAGTTAAAAAAATAATTAAGTAAAAATGTCAAGAAAAAAGTATTAAGATTTCTTAAAGCAAATGTTAATGTTCAATATTTGTCCAATCTGGGATCATGAATTAATCACAAACTCTAGAAGCTGCCGCAATGACTGCTTGAGGCTTTAGGAGAACAACTAGACACAAACCATAATAATCATCAAATTAATAAGAGGTACAAATTGCTGAATAGGCCAGGGAGATAGCTCAGTAGAATAAGCATGTGCCTGGTAAGAGGAAAGGCCTGAGTTCAATACCCCATTCTGAAAAAAAAATAAAAATTGGAGACACCCCAGACCGGCCTGCTCCACAACTGCATGGAGCCACTGCCCCCAAGCAGGCCGAGTGAGTGAGAATTTTTTGCTAACCTCCTGGGGCCCTATCCAAGCGAGTCCAGTTCCCTGAGTGTGTCACAGAACTTCTGCGAACCCCAGTGCTCTCTCAACCAGGGACACAACAGAGGGGAATCATAGGCTCACAGGTGTACCAGAAAAGCGACTGGAAAAAGGAACTGAACACAACAGCTAGATCCAGGCCAGGCACAACTGGATATTTTCAAACTTAATAGACTGGCAATCAAATCTCATTATGTGCTAAGGTTGTAATTGAACCAAAGCTCTACAACAAGGGTAAGAGGGCAGTGCTATACAAAATGACAAAGACAAGGAGAAAAAGCAATCTCAGGCCTTGAGATAATTGCAGAGTACCCTAGCTCAGCTGAAATGAATGAATTAACAGAATCAAAAGCAAAGAAACAACAGCAGAAAGGTATACAGGAATTCAGAGCAGAATAAACACCTGAAATTAAAAAAAAGAAATTTTTGAATAGTTAGCATCTGAAGTAATGAATCAAATCCAGAAATTGATGGGGGAAAGTCAATGCCCACCCACAACAAGTGCAGAGAGCACTAGTCCAGCTGAAACGTATGAATTAACAGCATCACAAGCAAAAAAAACAACAGCAGAAAGGTTAAGAGGAACTCAGGGCAGAAATAATTTCTAAAATAAAAAAAAATCTTTGAAATCGTAGCATCTAAAGTAGAGAATCAATTTCGGAAATATATAGAGGAAACACAATTTAGAAAAATCTTTGCAGTAAAAGAATTAATAGCTACCTCTAAAGAAGACATTGATAAAAAAAAAATAGAGGAGATCAGAAATATGATGGATTTCTGGAATGAGCAATATAGGAAAGAAATACATCCCATGAAGCAGAGTCAAAGACACATAGAAGAACTTAAAATCTCAATCACGAGTCTACAAAACTGTATAGGTGAAAGCAAACACAGAGTTTCAGATCTTGAAGATGCTGCTGCAGCTAGTGAAAAAGCAGAAAGGATGTCTTAAAAACAACGAGAGGCAGGAAAAAATAATCCATCACCTGCAAGATGATAGCAGGATGAACAATGTGAGATTAATTGGCATCAATGAGAATGAGGAGTCAATTAAAATGACATAAAAACAACACTGACAAAAGTAATAGAAGAAAACTTCCCAACTATGAGGAAACAATCCAACATTCAGGAAATTGAAACATGCAGAACGCCAAATAACTTCAACATAACTAGAACAACACCAAGACATATAATAGTCAAGATCCTAGAAATCCAACGTAAGAATAATATACTGAAAGCTGCTAGAGAGAAGAAACAGATCATATTCAAAGGAAAACCAATCAGAATTACACCCAACTTCTCTACACAAACCAGGAAGGCAAGAAGAGCATGGAGCAGAGTTTTTCAACTCATGTATGAAAACAAATTCCAGCCCAGACTACTACACTCTGCAAACACTCTTTCAAGTTTGATGGAGAAGTGAAACACTTCCATGACAAAGAACAATAAAGAATTTCATGATGACAAAGCCATCCCTAAACAGGCCATTGAAAGATGTCCTAGAGAGACTACAATGACCAGAACTCCACAAATGAGAACAGAAAGGAACCACTAAACAGCGCAAACAATTAAACACATAATAAAAAGCAATAAACAACAGCAGACAAATATCATGACAATCATAAATCAACACATTTCAATTATGACCATGATTGTAAATGGACTCAATTCACCAATTAAGAGAAATAAACTGGCACAGTGGATTAGGAAACAAAATCCAACAATATGCTGTATACAAGAAACACAATTAACTCTAAAGGACATTCATAGGCTCAAAGTCAATGGATGGAAAACAATACTACATGCCCCAGCACCTCAGAAAAAAGCAGGAGTAGGAACTCTGTTCTCAGACAATCTCAACTTCAAGCCAAGAATTATCAAACGAGAGAAAAAAGGCCACTATATATTAGTTATGGGAAAAATTCAAGAGAAAGAGGTAACAGTCATAAATATCTGTGCACCAAACACAACTATGTAATACAAATCTCAATGTACATGATAAATCTAACATCCAAGACCACACTCTTAACAGGAGACCTTAACAGTCCCTTATCTCAAAAAGATAGGTAAACCAGACAAAAAATTAGCAAAGAAGAAGCAGAACAGAACCAGAGCTTGGAACAAATGGACCAGGTGGACATACACAGTATGTCCCACCCAACCACAGCTGAATACACATTTTTTCAGCTGCACATGGGTCATTTTCTAAAATAGACCACACACTAATCCATAGATCATGCTTAAGTATATACAAGAAAACAGAAATTATCCCATGCATATTATCTGACCACAATGCAATGAAACAGGAAATAAATGACAAAAGAATCCAGAAAAACCCGTTAAATACATGGAAATTAAACAACACCCTACACAGTACTCCATGGGTCACAGATGAAATTAAACAAGAAATTCAACAATATCTAAAATTCAATGAAAATTCAAGCACAACTTACTGAAATTTATCGGATGTGATGAAAGCAGTTCTCAGAGAGAAAATCATAGCTATGAACTCACACATTAGGAAAACAGAATGGGAACAAATAAACACCTTAATGTTGCACTTTGACATCTAGAAAAGGAAGAGCAAATGAAACCCAGAGCACAGACTGGAAGAAATCATAAAGATTAGGGTAGGAATTAATTCAGTTGAGTTGAGGAAAACAGTTCAAAGAATCAATGAATTAAAAACAAACTGGTTCTTTGAAAAAGACTAAATAAAATTGATAAGTTCCTAGCTAACCTCATGGAAAATAGGAAAGAAAAAAGTCAAATACAACCGATAAGGAATGAAAAGGGTGAAATCACCACAGACCCAGTGGAAATTTATAAGATTATCAATAGCTTCTTTGAGAATATCAGTGCTAACAGAAAAGAAGACACAGAAGAAATAGACAGATTCTTCAAAAGGTACAAATTACTAAAATTGAATCAAAAAGATATAACAACTCTTAATCAGCCAATGAAATATGAAATGCAGTAAAAAGCTGATGACAAAGAAAAGTCCAGGTCCTAATGGATTTACAGCTGAATTCTACAAGAAATTTATAGAAGATACATTCCCTACACTCCTCAAACTCTTCAATGAAATTGAAAAGGAAGCAGTCCTCCTAAAATCATTTCTGCAGGCAAGTGTTACACTGATTCCAAAACCAGGAAAAGACACAACCAAAAAAGAGAACTATATGCCAAACTCCCTCATGAACATAGATGCTAAAATCCTCAATAAAATCCTAGCAAACAGAATACAGAAAATCATCAAGAAGATCACACACCATGACCAGGTAGGATTCATCCCAGCGATATGAGGATGGATCAGTATTCGATGAGGAATGGCTGAAAAAAGATGTGGTATTTCTATATAATGGAGTATTACTCAGCTATTAAGAATGATAAACTTGAAGCATTTATATTGAAGTGAATGCCACATGAACATATACGCAAGTGAAATAAACCAGACACACATGTGTAAATATCGCATAATCTCCCTAGTATAAGTGAAAAGAAGAAATACAAATAGAAATGCACAACAACAACTAAAAACAGTTGAGTCAGAGAGGGCAGAGTGAATGGCATATGCTGCAGGGTACTAATCAGCTTTTCTTCTGGATGGTAACAACCTAGGTTCACAGATAGAAATTTGAGAGGTACAAGAGCTGCAGGGCTGGCCAACATTTTGGCCCCAGCCTTTCAGGGTCAGAGAAGACTCAGGGAATGGGAGAACTTGTACTGCAACATTATGAAACTCAGTAGAGCCCCAAATTTTCTGAACAAGGAGATTATGGAGCCATAGAGGAGGGAGATCGAGGTTCTGTAATGTGCCTGGGGAGAGTCACATGAGAGAAGACTTTTCTCAGGCTCTCACAGAGAGCGAAAATCTATAAATGTAATACACTATATTAAAAGACTGAAATGTAAAAACCTCATGATCATCTCAATTGATGCAGAAAAAGCTTTTGACAAAGTACAACACTCATTCATCTTCAAAGACATACATAAAATTGGAATAGATGGCCTTTACCACAATTTGATAAAAGCCATCTATAACAACACAACAGCTAACATAATTCTAAATGGGGAAAAACAGAAATCTTTTACTCTTAGATCTTCTACAAGAATGTCCTCTATCGTCCCTCCTATTCAATATAGTTTTGGAATCATTAGCAACTTCCATGAGACAAGAGGGAGAAATAAAGGGAATAAGAATAGGGAAAGAAGAACTTTAATTATCACTATTTGCAGATGACATGATACTTTACATGGAACACCCAAGAAACTTCACCAAGAAGCTACTAGAATTGATACAGAAATTCAGTAGTATATCAGGATACAAAGTCAATACTCAAAAGTCAATAGCATTCCTCTACACAGATAACAAACACATTGAGAGGCAACCTATGGAAATAGTACCTATTAAATAGCACCACGGAAAATGAAATACGTTGCAATTCACTTAACCACGGATCTTTTCAGGGAAAATTACAACACCCTAAGAAAAGAGATTATAGAGGATTTTAGAAAATGGAAAGGTATTCCATGCTCCTTGATAGGAAGAAACAGCATCTGAAGATGGCCATACTCCCAAAATTGCTGTACAAATTTAAAGCAATCCCTATCAAACTGCCACCAACATAGCTATGAGACCTAGAGAAATCTTTTGTAAAATTTACTTGAAACCAGAAAAGACTTAGGGTAGCAAAGGCAGTCCTGACCAAAAAAGACAAAGCAGCATGCATCACAATTACTGACTTAAAGTAATACTACAAAGCCAGTGTGATAAAATCAACACAATATTGGCAACGAAATAGACTTGAGGATCAATGGAATAGATTTGAAGATGCAGAGGCCTCTGCCAACACACTCAGCTACCTGATCTTCGACACACAGGAGTATCATGCTTACTGGAAGAAAGATAGCTTCTTTAACTAATGGTGCTGGAAAAACTGGCTTTCTACATGCTGAAAACTAAAACTTGATTCAGGTCTATGACTATGCACTAAGCTAAAGTCAAAATGGATTAAGGATCTAAACATTAAAACAGAAACACTCAGCCTCCTGGAAGAGGAAGTATGAGGAACTCCTGAAAACATAGAGGTAGGCAAGGAGTTCATGAACAAACATGTATTCACGCTGGAATCATTTGAAATATTCAAAAACTGGGATCAACTCTTCTTTTGACATTTCTGCACATCAAAAGAAATTGTTAGCAAAGTGAAAAGATAATCCACAAATTCTGAAAAATCCTAATAAGCACTGAGGCAAAAGTCTTCTCTCTAGAATATATAAGGAACTAAGATATATTAGGGCCCACAAATTTAAAGACCCAATCCAGAAATGGGCATCTGAGTCTCAGTGGATGAAATTAAAGAAGCAAATAATTATATGAAAAAATGTTCCACAGCACTAGCCATCTGGAAATACAAATTAAAACAACAATGAGAAGCCAGCTCACTCCAGAAAATATATCTATCATAAGGAATTCAACCAACAACAAACGTTGGAGAGGATGTGGGGAAGAGGGAACACCTCCACTGCTGGTGGGAATGTAGACTTGTACAACCATTGTGGAGGTCAGTGTGGAGACTCCTCACAAAACTAGGACAGGATATCCCATTCAAGCTGGCTATCCCCCCACTGGAAATTTTCCAGAGGAAATAAAACATTATATCATAGCGATATATGTGTACCTATGTTTATAGCAGCATAAGTTTTGATAGCCAAATCTTGGAAATAACAAGAATGTCTATCACATGAGGAATGGTTGAAAAAGATGTGGTATTTCTATATAATGGAATATTACTCAGCTATAAATAATGAAAAACTTGAAGCAATTATATTGAATTAGGTGCCAATTGAACATATACTCACAAGTGAAATAAATCAGACACACATGTGCAAATATAGTATAGTCTCCCTAGTGTAAGTCAAAAAGAAATACAAATAGAAATGTACAGCAACAACTAAAAAGAATTTAATCAGATAGTTTGGGAAAACTGAATGGCATATGCTGCAGGGTAATAATCAGCTTTTCTTCTCGATGGTTAACTGCCTAAGTTCACAGATCAAAAATTGGAGAAATAGAAAGGCCTCAAGGTCAGCCAACATTTTGGCCCTAGTATTTCAAGGTCAGTGAAGACTCAAGTCATAAAGAACCTGTACTGTAGCATCACGGAACTCAGTTGTGCCCCAAATTTTCTGATGAGGGAGATTATGGAGGCACAGAAGAATGAGATTAATGATCTATAGTGTGCCTAAGGAGAGTCACAAGGAGAGAAAACTTTCTCTCAGGCTTTCACAGAGAGTAAACTGGTTAAGCAATGGCCATGACTCTTCCACATGGCTGACACTGACAAAGGATCTACAGAGGAAGGTACAGGATTACAAGATAAACCCTGAGGGGACTTGATTGACCTCATCAGATAAAAAAGCAACGTTTTTTGTTATATAGGTGTTGCTCTATCTCTGTCTTAACCACCAAGGAGAAAAGTATAAAAATTAGGTATATAACACAGGGCCATAATAATAAGTTGAGCTGTAAATGGCTATCGTCAACAACTTCTTCAGATAACTCATTATTATTGTGGACTGCTGGACTTTGTTTCTTAGTGTCGCTGAGTTCAGGCACGTATTATAACTGAATGGCAATGGAATGCCCATCTTTGACAGGACTAAACAGAAAAAGAGGATACAAAGGAAGAACCATTCTGTGTTTGTATAAACAGTACAGTTAGGATAAATATACAATAGTTCTGCATAATTCTATGAGAAGAAAGATTTGTACTAATACTGTTTGGACAGGATACTATGTCTGCTTCTTGAACTATGGGCAACCATGAGGAAGATAACAATGTAGAAAGCATAAATTTCTGAAAGTTTACTATAATTCAGCTTTAAAAATATAATTATACAGCTACATTCTCTTAATTCATTGATTAGAGGCATCTGCTCTAATAGTATTTGTAAGTAGAATATAATGTATGCACCTTGTACGACAGAAACTACTACAAAAACAATATGCAATGTATTAATTGTTGAATCTGTCCTGCTAATTTGATTTGAAACTGTCTCACTGGCATGTGTTCTTCAATAAAATAAAAGTATATTTAAAAATAAAGAAAGAAAGAAAAATAAAATATAAATTAGAGAAGATAGCGCAGTAGAATAAGCACATGCCTGGCAAGCACAGGGCCCTGAGTTCAATCCCTGGTATCAAAATGTAACATAGAAAAAAATGTACAAATTGCTGAATATACAGTCATAAATAACTAAAAATTTAAAAACTTTTGACAATTCAATAATATTTTGTGTAAATAGTATGTATTTTCTTTTCAACTCATGAATTTATTTATTCACTCACTTCATATTCATGTTTCATCACTGCCTATGTGCTCTATGCTGATCTAGTCTCCAAAAAGAAAAAGGAAAAATTGATTCCTGTCATCAATAATCTCAAAGTATTTAGGAAATAACAAGAAAAATCCACATTACAGAACACTACAGTACATAGCAAAGAAGTACACCTAAGGAGGCTAACACATCTGATTGAGATGATGAGAGTTAAAGGAGAAGGAAAAGATCCAGGAGAAGCAAGCACCCCGCCCCCAAGGAGCTAAGCCTGGACCCTAGCCCTCAAGTTTCCTGTAGCTTCACTGAAATGAGGAGAGAGCTGGCCAGAGAGCCAGAGTGTGTACACATGGAGAACACAGGTATGCTGAAATGAGAAGCTGTGGAAGACTGTAAGGAGCTCCCCCATGAAACAAAGATGACACACATGAACACAATACACACATGACAACATGAAGCCAAGAGCAGACAGGGGACTGAACCACAAAGTTTGCAGTGTCTACCTCGAGGGTCGGAATTTTACCCATAGAGAGTAAAAACTGGTAGCTTCCCTGTACCTTACAATGATATACACTCGTTAAAAGGAAGACTTAAATGAAAGACCACTTTGTAGGGAAAAAATATAAATGTATATACAAAATAGGATAGATATGCAGCTACTTTCTCTTAGTTCAATGAGAAGAAAGATTTGTACTAATAGTGCTTAGGCAAGAGACCTTGTCTGCATCTTGTACTGTGAATAACTAGTATGAAGAAAACATTATGCAATGTATTAATTATTATAATAATATAATAATTATAATAATAAATAATAATTATTATAATAATTAATACAGGTTCTACTAACCTGTTTTGAAACTGTCTCATTATTATTTCTTTCTCATTAAAATTAATAAAAAATAAAAGTAAATAAAGATATGTAATTCTTATATCTCAGTTCAAAATTTAAATACTACAAAGGGATGTTTTCAAAAGAAGACATATAATTACCTGTGAGTTTTAGCAAGATTATCAAAGATGAGTTTGAAATGAAGAGGGCCAGAGGCAGGGAGACCAGCCAGGCAAGTACAATAAGAAGCATAAGGGCGGGCTGGAATTTAAGCAGTTGGAGAACAGCGTTGTCTGACAAGGAGCGAGCTCATTACTATCTAAGCTAATAGATTTAAGTGTTGTTTCCTCTAACATGAGGAATCCAAACTATAAGAGCAAAATAAAGATGGATAATGAGAAAGAGGGAGTTAGATCTTTCGCAAATCAAAAGGAGACCAGAGTGCTCGCTTCGGCAGCACATATACTAAAAAGGAGACCAGAGATGGAGTGGGAGAGAGGAGGAGGAGGAAAAAAGAATGAAGATATGTTGGGCAATTAGGGACTCCCCGCAAGGAATATAATTAATATGTACTGTAAACACGTTCTAAAAATTGAAGAGAAATAACCAGCTAATATGATGAGCAAGAGATGTGAGCGAAAGTGAGCTGGAAGAAAGGCTCCAGATATGCAGGATGAAGGGCAAGGTATTGCTGTGCCCTGGAATAGCGAATCCCTAAGAAGAAGCAGGGGGTTCCCTGTGTCCCCTGCAGTCCAGGGAGCAACAGGGATTCTCTGAGGCTGAGCAACAGTGGTCAGGAGGCCCATGAGCTCCAAACAGCTTGCAATTCAAACCAGGAAAGGAGTAAGGGCAGCCTGCCAGGTAAAGTGAGATGAGAAAGGGTCGCTGGAAGACAAATTAGGAGGAACAGGAGAAGATGGAGGGAGTGCAGACTAGGGAAAGGAGACAAATGAAGCAATTAAACTCTTCGCTAGCCTCTGTCTGCACCATCAGATAATGACGTTTTCCCTGAGATATTTATAAACTCTTTATTCTTCGAGGCAGAGTGAGTTATTAACCTTCTCTAATTGGAATCTGATTTTCTCTATAATTCCACATTTAAGAATGATCAGATTTACAAATGACTGAAGAAGTTGAAATGAGCTTGGGGTGACTGTTTCATTGGCACCCTGGTCACTTTAATAACAAACGTTCACCCACACCTGTCCTCATCTCCACTCTATCTGAGTCACACCATCCCAAGCCAGACCTTAGCCCAGGCCTCTGCAGTCACCTGTAAGGGCTTCCTGGGAAAACAGTGGTGCTATGGTAGAATATGTTCATCCTCCAACAGTCTTATGCTGAACCCCTAGCATCCAGTGTGGTGTATTTGGAGATTGAAGCCTTTGTAAGTAACTAGATACATGAGATCAGAAAGATGAGGCATCCACGATGGGCTTGTTGCTATTCTGAGACACCGGAGCACCTTTCCTCGCTCTTCCCAGGCACTCACACAAAGGCGGCAGCGTGGCAGAGCCGGAGCCAGCTGCTAAGTGCAAGCTGAGAAAAAAGCCCCTGGGATGAAGCACACCTACTGGCTTTTGATTTTGGACACAAACCCTGAGAAACAGATGTCTGTTGTGTAAGGGCCCCAATCTCCTGACTGTGCTGGGGCAGGCAGAACTGACTAACACAAGTTGGTGTCCCCCTCGGTACACATTCCTGTCTGTCATTCGCTGGCTGGATCACCCTAGTGGAATCATGGATACCTTTCACAGCTTTTGGCAGTGATTGTCATCTTCTTTCAGGAATTGCAGAAAAGGAAACTTTACCTGAAACAAGAGAGTGAATCCTGGGAAAGCAGAAGTCCTGCACATTACCCCTAACATTACAAAAACAAATTAAACATACTGATACATAGAACTTGTACTGTTTATGGAGAACCATGTGTATATTCACTAAATAAAGCGCAGATCAGCTAAATGTATCTATCTCATCAAATATTGATCATTTATTCTGAAAAACATTCTACTTTGGAAATATAGAACATAGTTCCATACTGTTATCGCTAGTTAACCCCGCTATGCAAGCGCAGTTCACCGCAACCTATCCCCCTACAACCCATATATCAGCCTTTCCCTGTGCCTTCTTTACCCTCTGCAATCTCTGGCAACCACCACTGGACTCTTGATTTTTATTTTTCTTGCCACTTATATTTCTTTTGACATCAGTTTCTAGTTTGAAACAAGATACATCAGCTATAAAGTAGATCTTAGCACAGACCACAAACATTTAACTTAAAAATTCAACATACTGACATGAGATCAAAAGCCAGTGAAATGCAGTCAGCAATCAAGATAAATGGAAGAAAATAATTTGTTCCACATACTTCAAACTCTTAGGCCTTTGTGGCCAAAGTAAATAACAGAAATCAACATCTAAATGATACAAGAAATGAGAGTCTCCTGGCACAGGGAGGAGACAACAATGGAGGGGAAATATCAGCAGATACCTAATAAATCTGTTTATTATTTCATTAAGTTCTTAGGTGTACAATAACAGTAGTGCTTTTCCACATGTGGGTAAACTGAGGCTTAGAGGGCTTGAGTAGTTTGACTAGGTGCCAAACAAGTCATACAACCCAAATTCAAACCTAGCTGGCATGACTCCTAAGCATTAAACAGAATATGGATTCATCTAATCCTTGATTTCAAACCATAATCACATAAAAAATTGGGATATGAATACCAAGAGGGAAAAAGATCAGACACCCCCTCGAGCATGAGAGGATACACCCCAGTGTTCTTCTGAGTAGCAGACTGCCCAGAGAGGAGCAAACATAGAAATAGGGCGCCACCCCTGCCCTGCAGTTGAACTTCCAGGTCTCCAGCTCTGCCTGTCATTCCAGAGCCAAGACCTCCCTGTTTTTCATACATGTTCATCCCTAAAGTTAATTTTACCAGCTTCTCAAACAAACAAGCAAATGTCATCCCTTTTTTAAATTTTTTTTATTCATTTTAATGAGAAAAAAGATAAAATAGCAATGAAACAGTATCAAAACAGGTTAGTAGGAGAGTTACAATAATTAATGCATTATATATTATTGTCTTTGTGGTAGTTATTCAGAGGACAAGATGTGTATATGATATCTTGTCTAAACAATATTAGTACAAACCTATATGTACATACAAGATAGTTAGGGTAGATATACAGCTACTTTCTTTTAATTCAATGTCAGTCCCTTTCTAAGAAAAAAAGGTGGCAGTGCTGCTCTGCATACCCATATCCTTCTGAGATATTTTCAGTTGGAACCATCCGCCCCCTACACCTGCATCGCCTGAAAGACACAGCATCTCAGAAAGGAAACTCTTCTCCCCTGGCAGATCCTACATACACACTTTCATCTCAGAAGCCACAGGCTTGACTCACAGGTGGTCTCTGTTTAGGTTTCCCCATTACAGATCCTAGAAGAGAACTGTAGTAACTATAGGTGTTTGGACACAAATATGTTCATTAATTATGCATGGAGAGGTTCTGGATTTGTTGAAGATGGACAAGCCCATCTTCACAAATGGCATCAAGCAGAGATGCAAATATTGAGGGCTGTAAGGTAACACAGCTTCTACCATAATGATAAAGCCAGAGAAGAATGAGAAGTCACAAAACGTGTCTTCTTCAAGGGTCACTGCTGGCCTATGATTCACAGGACAGGGGTCTGCATAGAAAATAACAAACATTTTTAAACAAACATTTAGTTGAGAGACAGTATGGCAGAAATTGGTAGGACATGAAAAGCAGTACATATTTAGAAAACGAGAATGACAGGCATTCCAAGCATGACCCTAGTAACACACATTGCTATTTAATGTGCAGTTGCCTCGTTCACAGATATCAGTGTATAAATTTAGGCAATGCATGCTTGGAGAGCCTTGACTCACTCAAAGTTAGATCGGATGTAAACACTCTGCCTTCACAAAGATCATATTTTCCAAAAAAATAAGTATGCTAAATTTTTTCTAATGATGTTTAACACTTCAAAAGATCTTTTATATTTGATTGAAGACAAATAGTAAAATAAGGGCTAGGGTAAGAGACAAGTAGCACACAAGAGGAATGAGGTTAGACACAAATAAAACATACATAGAGAGACCATTCAATTTATATATTTTCCTTTATTTTTTCAAATTTTATTTTATTTAGAAGAGTAAAAGCAAAACCCAAACCAAATAGCAGAACAAAGACAGAAACAGGGTACCATAAAATAATACATATATTACAGATTTTAAAAACAAGAATAACAAGTTAACAATGGTTGTTATATTACTTATTTTTATTGGCAAATATGCTGCTCAGATTAACAGATATGGTCATCCAGAATTGAACAAATAATTGAACATTAACACTTGCTTTCAATAAACCTTATTTTTTTCTTGTATTATTTACATTTTATAAATTTATTTTGCAGGGTATATAATAATCATTGATAAGCAATTAGAAATGGCATGCATATGAAACACCAATATAAGAGGTAGTCAACCATAACTTTGCATTACACATTGTTGTCCTCAATGTACTTGCTTAGATCACAGGTGTCAGCATACAGAGTTAGTCAAAGTGAGAATTCTAAACATTAACTGATATTTTCAAGAAACTGACAGAAATTATTAAGATAGTCATCTCAGGCATACTGTATACATATTTGCATGATTTTTCTCTTTCCTTTTTCCTTTCCCTAATCTTCGTTGTTTAACCCTATGTTTAGATTTTATTGTTTTACTATATCTACTATACCTTTCAGATTTTATTTATTCTTGTAGGTTCTTATACGAGGGAGACAATGTGATGTTTACATATGTGGGTCTGATTTATTTCACTTATAAGTATAGCCACTGGTTGAATCCACTTACATATAAAGACCTCAAGTTTGTCTTTCTTTATACTGAAATAACACTCCATTGTACAAAAACATCTCTTTCACCCATTCCTCAGTTGATGGGCATTTTGGTTGTTTCCAACATTTCACTATGACAAACTCTTGCTATAAACATGGATGCAGGGCCTGGGAGATGGCTCAGTGGAATAAGTGCTTCCCTGGCAAGGGCAAGGGCCTGAGTTCAATGTTGTGTTCCATCAAAAAAATAAAAAATAATAAATAAACATGGACGCATACATATCACTATGTTTTCAATTCTTTTGGGAAAATACCAAGAAAAGGAACAGCTGGATGAAATGAATACCTAATATTCTGAGCAATCTCAAAACTAATTTCCATAGTGCTTGTACCAGTCTACATCCCCACGAACAATGAAAATGGGTTCCTTTTTTCCCACAACCTCTCCAGCATTTGTTCTTTATCCAGTGCTTATTATTAATTTTTTTACAATAGCCATTCTTTCAAGAGTGAGATAGTATATAAACATTGCTTTAATTTGCATTTCTCAAATGGCCAGTGCTGCAGCTATGAAACATTTTTCATGTATCTATTTGCCACTTGTATTTTTTCCTCTGAGATGTGTGTATTCATCTCAGATGTCCATTTTTGGATTGGATCTTTATATTTGGGGGCCCAGTATTTTTTTAGTACTTTATATATTCTAGATAGAATAACTTTACCTGAGTAACTTACAGTTAAATTTTTTTTCCAATTTCTGGGTTGTCTTTTCTTTTTTAATTTTATTTAATTGAAGAACAAATAGCAGTGAGACAGTTTCAAAGCAAATTAGTAGAACATATTCAACAATTAATACATTGCACATTGTTTTCGTAGTGACTTTTTTTGTGCAAGGTGCATACACAATACTCTATTTACAAATACTATTAGAGCACATGCCTCTAATCAGTGATTTAAGAGAATATAGCTGTATACCTATTTTTTTTAAAAGCTGAATTATAGCACAGTTTCAATAATTAATACTTTTTACATTGTTATCTTCCTAGTGGCTGTCCATAAGTACTTCTTCTAAGTATAAGGAGCAGACAGAATATCCTGTCCAAACACTATTAGTCCAAATCTTGCTTCTTAAAAATTATGCAAAAGTACTTCATGTTTATCCTAACTGTATTGTTTATACAAATATATCATAGTTCTTCTTTTATATCCCCTTTTTATCTAGACCTGTAACAGATGGGCACTCCATTGCCATTAAACCATCATAGATGCCTGAACTCAGCGACACAGTCTAGCAGTCCACAGTAATAGAGTTATCTGAAGAAGTTCTTAACTAGAGCCATTTACAACTCAACTTATTATTATAACCCCAAATTATATACCTCATTCTTACACTTTTCTGCTGCATGGTTAAGACTGAGATAAAGCAAGACCGATATATCTAAAAATGTAACTTTTGTATCTGATGAGGTCAGTCAAGTCACCTCAGGGTTTATCTTGTAACCCGATACCTCACTCTGTAGATCCTTTGTCAGTGTCAGCCATGTAGATGATTCATGGCCAGCGCTTGACTAGTTTGCTCTCTGTCAAAGCCTGAGAGAAAGTTTTCTCTCCTTGTGACTCTCCTTAGGCACACTGTAAATCATCAATCTCATTCCTCTGTGGCTCCATAATCTCCCTCATCAGAAAATTTGGGGCACAACTGAGTTCTATGATGTTACAGACAGGTTCTCCTATGACTTGAGTCTTCGCTGACCTTGAAAGCCTAGGCCCAAAATGTTGGCTGAACTTGAAGCCCTTCCATTACTCCAATTTTTGATCTGTAATCTTAAGTTGTTAACCATCCAGAAGAGAAGCTAATTGTTACCCTGCAAAGGATGCAGTTCAGTTTACCCTAACTATCTGACTAACTTCTTTTTAGTTGTTGTTGTTATATGTTTCTATTTGTATTTCTTTTGATTTCTTTACTAGGGAGATTGTACGATATTTGCACATGTGTGTCTGGTTTATTTCATTTATGAGTATACGTTCAAGTGGCATCTACTTCAATATAAATACTTCAAGTTTATCATTCTTTATAGCTGAGAAATACTCCATTACATAGAAATACCACATCTTTTTCAACCATTCCTCATGTGATGGGCATCTTGGTTGTTTCCAAGATTTGGCTGTCACAAGTTGTGCTGCTACAAACACAAGTACACATATATCACTATGATATGATTTCTTCAGTTCCTCTGGAAAAATTCGAGTAGGAAGATAACCAGCTTGAATGGGATATCCTGTCCTACTTTTGTGAGGAGTCTCCATACTGATCTCCACAATGGTTGCACCAGTCTACATTCCCCCAGCAGTGGAGAAGGGTTTCCTTTTCCCCACATTCCCTCCAACATTTCTTCTTGGTTGATTTCTTTATAATAGCCATTCTTTCTGGTGTGAGATGGTATCTCAGTGTTGTTTTAACTTGCATTTCATGGATAGCTAGTGATGTGGAGAATTTTTTCATATAATTATTCACTTCTTTAATTTCATCCACTGAGAAGTGTGTATTCATCTCAGATGCCCATTTCTGGATTGGGTCTTTAAATGTGAGGGTCCTAATATATCTTAGTTCTTTATAAATTCTAGAGAGCAGACGTTTGTCTTAGTGCTTATTAGTTAAGATTTTTTCAAAATTTTTCTGTTGTCTTTTCACTTTGTTGATAATATCTTTTGACGTGCAGAAACTCCCCAAGAAGAGTTGATCCAAGTTGTTGATTCTTTCAAGTGTTTCCCACACAAATACATGTTTTTTCATGAATTCTTTGCCTACCCCTATATCCTCAAGGGTTCCTCCTACTTTCTCTTCCAGGAGATTGTTTATGTTTTAATGTTTAGATCTTTAATCCATTTTGACTTTAGCTTACTGCATGGTGATAGACCTAGGTCAAGTTTTATTTTTCGCCAGGCAGAAAGCCAGTTTTTCCAGCACCATTTGTTAAAGAGGCTATTTTTCTTCCAGTAAATATGTTTGGCCCCCTTGTCGAAGATCAAGTGGCTGAGTGTGTTTGCAGAGGCCCCTGCATCTTCTAGTCTATCCCATTGTCCCTCAGGTCTATTTTTTGCCAATACCATGCTGATTTTATCAAAGTGGCTTTGTATTATTATTTCAAGTCAGGAATTGTGATGCCTCCTGCCTTGTCTTTATTGGCCAAGGTTGCCTTTGCTATTCTAGCTCGTTTGTGGTTCCAAATAAATTTTAGGAATGATTTCTCTAATTCTGGGAGGTATGTTGGTGGAAGTTTGACAGGGATTGCTTTAACTCTGTACAACTTTGGGAGTATGGCCGTCTTCACGATGTTGGTTCTTCCTATCCAGGAGCATGGAATATCTTTACATTTTTTTAAATCCACTACAATCTCTTTTCTTCTGGTTCTATAATTTTCCATGAAAAGATCTCTTTGACTCTGCTTCATACGTTCTATTTATTTCTTGTATTGCTCATTCACGGAATCCATCATATTTCTAATCTCCTCTATTTTTTTAATCAATGTCTTCTTTAGAAGCATTTGCTAATTTTTTTACTGCAGAGTTTTTTCCAAATTGGATTTCCTCCATATATTTCCCTAATTGATCCTCTCCTTCAGATGCTATGATTTCCAAGATTTCTTTTTTTATTTCAGAAATTATTTCTGCTTTGAGTTCCTCTTTACCTTTCTGGCGTTATTTCTTTGCTTGTGACTGTTATTTCATATGTTTCAGTTGAAATAGTGTTCTCTGCATTTGTTCTGGGTGGGCATTGGGTTTCCCTCATATGTTTCTGGATTTGATTCATTACTTCAGGTGCTATGCATTCAAAAATTTCTTTTTTTATTTCAGACATTAATTCTGGTCTGAGTTCCTCTATAACTTTCTGCTGTTGTTTTTATTTTGCTTCCGACTCCGTTAATTTATTCATTTCAGCTGAGCTTGTGTCCTCTGCACTTGTGGAGTTGTAGGCATGAGATTACCTTTTTCTCCTTGTCTTTGTCATTTTGTATAGTACTGACCTGTGACCTTTTGTGTAGAACTTTGGTGCAGTTATATTCTTAGCACATAATGAGATTTGGGCTCCAATCTATTAAAGTTGAGATTATCCAGTTATGCCTGGACTGGATCTAGTTGTTGTGTTCAGCTTTTTTTTTTGCTGTAGCCCTTCTGGCACAATTGTAAGCCTGTGGTTCCCCTCTGTTGCGCCCCTGCCCCAGGGAGCACCTCAGGGTTCCAAAGCTCTCCCACACACTCACTGCACCATGCTGGGTGGATCAGGGGCCAAAAGAGTCACAAAACTTCTCTCACTTGGTGGGCTTGCAGACAGTGGCTCTGGATGGTGTGGCACACAAGGATGCGAAAGTTCTTCCACACACTTACAAGGCTGGACTCAGGTGGATTGGAGCTGGAAGAGCCACAATAGTTCTCATTCACTTGGCTGGCTTCGGGGATGGGGCTCTGCAGAGTTGCAGGATAGCCCATACTGGGGTGGATCTCACTTGGAGGTCTTGGGGGCAGGGTTCCCAGAATGACCATTATTTCATTGTGTTGATGACATTGCTTTTTAAATTTTTATTCAAAAAACTAATTTCTTTATTTACTTATTTGGTGCAGGGTCTCACTATGCAGTTCAGACACATAGTGAGCCTGTCTCAGCTTCCCCAGTGCTGGGATTACAGACATGTATGACCATACCCAGGTTCAGTGTCTAGCTCGGTGCAGGACCAACATAACATGCCATAAGAGGGATCAAACTTGAGTCCTTCTACTTTCAAGCAGGTACTTAGATGGCCGAGCTCTCTTCCCAGCCTTCAGTGGGTGATTTCTTTTGACATGCAGAAATTTATTGATAAGATGAGATTGCAGATGTTGATTCTTTGAAGTATATCACATGCAGTGTGGTTTTTGTTCACTGTCTACCTAACCATCTTCAAGATTACTGCCTATGTTCTCTTCCAGGAGATTTATTGTTTCTGTTTTAACGTTCAGACCTTTAAACCATTTTGACTTTAGTTTAGTGCATAGTGATGGACCCAGGTCTAGTTTTAGTTTTTGGCATGTGGAGAGCCAGTTCTAGGATCATTTGTTTTTGTTTTCTATTTGCTTGTTTGTTTGTTGTTTTGTTTTGTTTATGGCAGAACCAGGGATTGAACTCAGGTCTTTGCGCTTCCCATGGAAGCACTTATTCCACTGTGTCATTTCCCCAGCCCCCAGGACTATTTGTTAAAGAGGCTATCTTTCCTCCAGTAAATGTTTGGCCCCTTTCTCAAAGATAAGATGGCTGAGTGTGTTTATAGTTGCATCTGAATCATCTGTTCCACTGATCCTAGGGTCTATTTTGTTGTTGTTGTTGTTTGTTTGTTTGTTCTTTTATTTTTAGTCTAGTTTAGTTTTTTTGGCACTACCATGCTAATTTTATCATAGTAGCTTTGTTCCATCTGGAACCGCCCCTTCATGTTCCTGGAATCTTCCAGGAAGACTAATTCACCCAAGTTACTCCTGCCACCTCCTTGCCTCACAAGGATCCTCACCATACGTCTAAATCTTAGCCTGGGCCCAAGTGGGCTAGCAGTACACTTCAGCTCACCATATCTAGTTCTAAAAAAACTTAAACTTAATCATCCAGGCCTGGCTTGGGTCTGGCTGCTGTACTTGCCTGCTTCCAACTGCATCCAACCAAAGGGAACTGGCTGGACCCAACTAGCTACTGGGCTCAGCCTACTTTTTCTTTTCTTTTCTTTTTTTTTTTTTAGTTCATTACAGTAGAAGAGGCAGGCACATCAGAAAAAAATAACTGTATTTATGCATCTTTTTTGTAAATTACTAGAAGAAACTAAACAACTTTTCAATCTTCTCTGAACCTCTTTCTTACTGTTTTATATAAAGTAGATAATAATAGCTATATTGCAAGGTTATTGTGAGAATAAACGTAAAGTGCCTAAAACATATTAGATTCCCATTTGAACTCTGTGCTAAGTAACAGGGATCAATATAGAGCTCTCTAAGCACCATTCTGGGGCTGGGGCCTGTGACAGAAGTCTGCTTCTCACTAGGCAATTCCTAAATACACTTTCACACTCAGTGTCTCTCCATTTACAGATCTTACACAGCCAGTCTTTCCCCTGTATTCTCAGAAATACATTTGTTCTATTGTCAGCATAATAATGTATAATATGAAACAGAATTTGTTGAAGGAAAAATACATTTTCCATTGGCAATTGCCTGAGTCAGAGTACAAAGAACTTCTGATTAATATCACACCATCTTCCTGCTTTCCTAAAGTAATAATACCCTCCACTTGGAGACTGACTGACATTTTATTTGATCATAAAATGGAGTTCTGTGTGGTCCTTTCCTTTTTACTGCAGATTACTTTGTCTTTGGAAGCAAAAAGAATGTTTTTATTAATCAGCTTTTTGATTTACACTTTATGTCCAATAAAAACCACTCATTTTAACTGCACATTTTGATGACGTTGAATAAATGTACAGTCATGGAATCTGCACTACCATAATGACAGAAAACATTTATTTTACCTTGTAAACATTGTCATGTGTACTCAATATCTTTCCTCCATTCAAATCCAAATCACAGATTTACTCTACATTGTTTCATAGTGAAAGAATCTACAGTATTCTGTGTCTTTCATCTTAACCTTAGCATATTTTTGGATTTATTCATGATACTACATATAGTATTCCATTGTATGTAACACTCAAATATTTTTCTCCATTTACCAGTTGTTGTATTTTTGGCCATTTACTAGATTTAACCAATTAGCAATTGTTTATCCTTAATAAACCTTTTCTGTCTCATGTGTGTATGTGTAAGCATATGTGCTTCCATTTTTATTAGAAACATACACGGGGGATATGAAAGCCATGTAAATGTATGTAAAACTCTTCTTTTTATTTTAGACAGAAAAAATGAAAACAAACAATAAGGACAAAGACAAAAACAAAGCAACATAGAACAATAAAAATGGTTCACAAAACAAGAAAAGTAAAAACTGTTGTTATATTACATATTTTTATCACCAAATCTGTTGCTCAGATCAGCTGTTGAGGACAAGGTACAATATAACAATGATGTGTGAATATCTTTCATCTTGATTTTTTAAATGTGTATTGCCTATAATGTTTTATCTATTATTTTATACTCTCTTTAAAATAAATTTTAAAAAGTACAAAGGACAAGGGAAACATTAAGGTTTAGTGAAAGGAAGAGTTAATGTTTAATTGCTTAATCAATCTAGCACTCCTGCATCTGTAAAACTCTTCTCAAAAACCCCAAACTCTTTTCCAATCTTAGTATCCCATTTTCTACCACGTATGACAATTCTGTTTACTTTACATCCTCAACATTTCTTGCTGTAGTAAGGCTTTTAATGTTGGCCATTCTCCTGGATATGTGGCAGTATCATGTTGCAATTTAAATTTGCATTTCTCTGATAGCAAATGATGTAAACATTTTCAGTAAAATGGGTGTCGTTTCTATTCCATCTTAGTGAAGTGTTCTTGCAAATCTTTCGCCCTTTTTGTAATTTGGTTTCTTATTATTGAATTGAACATGTACTGTGTATATTCAGATTTGAAATCTTTAATAGAACTTTGACAACTATACAATCAGAATCAATGAACAACTGTTTCCTTTGGTTGCAATCTAAGCATATTTATCTTCATATTTAAGAAAAGATTTATTTCTGTTAGCTTGCATATAATATTGTATGCAACACTCATTGTTTTCTCCATTTATCAGTTGATAGATGAACACTGTTCATGTTTGCAAAGCTTCATGAAGTCATGGGAGCTGGGGTTTTCGGAAGTGGCTAAATCTAAAGTTTCAGGTTGGTTCATGTTCCAATGCCCTGATAAAGGGTGTGAGGGCTACATCCATCATAGAGCTGCTGGCCATATGCCATAAAAATGAAGAGGCTTGCCCCTCCGTCTCTTTTTACTTTTATTATCTTTCACTAACATGATCTGCTGCCCTCTGCTAAGTGTCCCCCTGCCTTGAAATGAGCCAATTATTCACCAGAACCTGTATAAACTATAAGTGAAATAGACCTTTCTCTCTTTAACTTTGGGTGTCAGATGTTTTCTTTCAGCAACAAGAGAAAAGGAACTAAGACAATCCCAATAATGATCAGCAAGTTTTTATTGTAGACATTTTCTAAGAATTCTGAATTTTTCCTGTATTAGTTCTATGTTTCCTTATGGGTTAATTTTCATGTATGTTGTGAGGGATTTAAGTATTATACTTTTATATCAATATCCAACCAATTTGTTTCATCACAGTCTTTCAGAAATTACTTCAGTAACTCCATATCTTTAAAATCCCATGTATTTAAAGATATATTTCTGTACTCCCATCAGTTCCATAGGTTTAGCTATTTATTTCTAACCAGCAATATACCTTGATAACTGGCTTTACCATAAGGCTAGAAATCAAGCAATTCAGTTCTTCAATTGTCTTTAATTGTCTGATTTTTCAAAATTATTAACCAAAATCATGTGCTATTCTATATAAATTTTAGAAAATAATCTAATCAATTTCATCAAAAAGTCTATGATTTTTATTCCATCTGTATTGAATCATTAGATCAAATTAAGAAGAATAAACATTTTAATATTAAGTCTTCTAGTTTATGAAAATGGTAGTTCATGTTTCTCCACTTATTTAGCTATTGTTTAATCTTTTCTTCCTTGCTTGACCACTCTTAGGCCTCTAACTGAGCCTTATGCTTCATGAAATTGGTTAGTAGTTCTAAAGCAGTGATATAGAGTATAGATATGTTCTTCCTTGCCAGATTCCTAATCTCAGTAAAAATGTATCAGTTTCTGCTAGAACTTAAAATGACTCTTAGGACTAAGGTGCATGTATTTATAATGTTAAGAATGTGCTCCACTCTTAGCTTCCTTGTTTTTTTTAATCAGACAAATGCATGACATTCTGTTCAAAGTTTTTACAGCACACTTGGACATAATCATGACTTTTTCTTAAATATACTTATATGATGGTTATATTAATATTTCTAATAATGAGTCAAGTATGCATTCATAGGAAATATCCAGCTGATTATGAATTGCTGTTTTATTAATGTGGTATAAGATTGCGTTTGCTAATATTCTATGTAATTTGTCTATGAAAATATTCATTTTAGTATTCAAAATTGTGCTGGGTAGATTTAAGTAGTAGTTATTTCTACTTTTTGTTTCTTCCTCAGTAGATGTAATATTATAAAAAATGTTTCCATCTTTTCATCTCTTGTAGTTATAATACTTTTTTCTGATCCAGTTTAATTAAAAATCAAATGTTCTCTTCTTCTGTTAATTTTGCTGACTTTTATCAATAGTCGTCATTAGTTTTCTTAGTGTACATTCTCTTGGGTCCTAGTTATTTAATATGTATTTCTAAGTTAGGTTTTTCCCTGTTTCTTTCCTGAATTTAAACAATTGTTATGACATGAGAAACCGTACACTTATCGAAGACCAGCATGACAGAGATTCCAAGCATGGCCCAAGTATTACATATTGCTATTCATAGATATACAGCTACTTTCTCTTAGTTCAATGAGAAGAAAGTTTTGAATTAGTAACATTTAGGCAAGATATCATGTTTGCATCTTGTACTATGAATACCTACTACAAGACAACAATATGCAATGTATCAATTACTGCAACTGTTTTACTAACCTGTTTTGAAACTCTCATTGCTGCTTCTTTCTCAACAAAATTAATATAAAAAATAAACAACTGTTATAATTTCTTTTTGTTTTAGTTCATCTCTCTTTCAATTTTTGAATGTTAGAGTCTAAGTTGTTTCATATCTCAAAACCCTCAAGTATATTTACTGAATTTTTAGTACTGAATTACAGCCACCTTCTAATTTACGGCTAAATTTTGAACTGTGTTGTATATTCTGATATTTAAATAACTATAGATTTGTTCCTTTCTGCTAATAAATTTTTGTGTATTATGTGATCTTATGATTATATAGTTCCTATTTTCCCTATTCTTTGCTTACGTGGTAGTGTTTTCTTGAACAGCAGATACTGTTAATATCACATTATTGTCATATCTTTATAGTCTGCTTTAAAATATGTTAGACTTTGTTTCAATGTGCAGCTAAGTTGCTTGAGAACTAGTTTGATAGTTCTGCACCCAAAGGCAGGAACTCCTCAGGTGTACAACTTTTTAAAATATTTATGACTAGATCTTGGAAAGTGGTTGCATGTGTACACAAAAGTTTTTTTTTTTCTTTTTCTTTTAAGCCTCTTCCATTTCCCTTCTTTCCCTCCTTCCTCCTCAAATTTCTCTATCTCATTTTTCATTATTGCTTAAATTATTAACCTTATCTCATGTTATGATATACAATATTTACATTAATTGAGTTTATTAGGTTCGTGTCCATGGCATATTTTTACTCTATTTGTTTCCCCTTCCCCTTATTATCCCTCATACTTTTTCCTTTGAAAATTTTCATGTTACAAGAAATCCATCCCCTTCTACCCATCCTTTGTTACTATCTTTGTTTATACTTTGCCTCATTCAAATGAGTGATACAAAAGGATACTTAAGCTTGTGTGTCTGGTTTATTTCACTCAACCTTATACTTTTCTGGTGCATTTTTTCTGATAAATGTCTCAAATCTATCATTATTTATAGCAGAATAGTATTCCATTAGATAGATAGATGAGAGATAGATGAGAGAGAGAGAGAGATAGAGGGAGATGCTAAAGTTCTTTTTTTAGTCATCTATTTATGGTTATACAGGTTGTTTCCAGGACTTATCTATTACCAGTTGAATTACTATAAAAATGTTTATACATACATTGCTATAGTATGAGATATCAAGCTCTTTTGGGAAGAAGCCTAGCAGGTAACTTCTAATTCCTAGCAAGAACATCTCATTTCAGTTCTTTTATAAACTTCAAAGGCACCCCCATGAGTGAGACTTTCTACTATGCTCCCAGGACTCCTGCAAAGCTCCAGAGCCCCGGACCCCAAGCCCGCCAAGCAAGTGAGAACATTTGTGACTCTCTTGGCCCCCGATCCAGCCTAGCACAGTCCGGTGAGTGTGCGGGAGAGCTTCTGCACTCCCTGGTGCTCCCTGGGCCAGGGGCACAACAGAGAGGTACCACAGGTTCATTGTGCCAGAGGGGCACAACAGGTTCACTTCCAAGGGCTGCAGCAAAAAGGAGCTGACCACAACAGCTAGACCCAGGCCAGGCATAACTGGATAAACTCAAACTTAACAGATATAAACCTCCATAATCATTTCCGTTACGGTCTTATTAATTTATTGTTATCCACCAACAATAAAGAAGCATTTATTTTTTACCACAGCCTCATCAGAATTTGTCATTGTTTAATTTCTTAATAATTACTGTTCTTTGTGGAATTAGATGTAGCCTTAGTGCTGTTTGAATTTGTGTTTCTTTTCTGGCAAAGATGATAAGCATTTATCATATTTTTTATGAATTTTATTGAGAAAGAAACAACAATGAGAAAATTTCAAAACAGGTTAGTAGAACAGTTACAATAATTAATACATTGCATATTGTTACATTCTTAGTGGTTACTCATAGTACAAGATGTAGACATGATATTCTGTCCAAACACTATTAGTACAAATCTTTCTCATTGAACTAAGAAAAGTAGCTGTATATCTATCCTAAATATTTTGTATATATAGATATCTATATCTATCTATATGTGTGTGTGTAGGTATGCATATTTTTGCTACAAAATGGCCCTTCATTTATATCCCCCTTTTTTGTTTAGTTTTGTCAGAGATGGGTATTCCATTGCCACACAAATATTGTAGGTGTGTGAATTCAGCAACATATTGCAATGTAGTGCAGTAGTCCATAATATAAGTGGGTTATCCGCAGAACTGGAGTAGTCAGAAGTTACTGACTTGAGCCTTTCACACCTCAGCATATTAATATAGCTTTATACTTTTTATATATTATGTTTATACTTTTCTGCTAGATGGTTAAGACCAAGATAAAGCAATACCTATATAACAAAAAAATGTAACTTTTGTATGTGATAAAGTCAGTCAAATCTCTCAGGATTTACCCTAAAACCCTGTACAGCAGTTTGTAGATCTTTTGCAAATGTCAGCCATCTGGATGAGTCATGCCCATTGCTTGACCAGTTTGCTCTCTGTGAAGGCTTGTCCATTTCTCTAGCCCATCTCTTGGGTGGGTCTTCAGTGTTATGTAGCTTAATATTTTTGAGATTTTCAACTTCTGGATATTAGTTCTCTTTCTGAAGTATAGAAGACAGAATTTTTTTCACATTCCATAGGTTGTTTCTTCACTTTCTTGACTGATTCTTTTGCTGTACAGAAGCTTTTAGTCTGATATAATGCCATTTGTTGATTCCTTCTTTTATTTCTTATGCAACAAAAGTTCTTTTTTCTTTCTTTTTTTGTTTTTGTTGTTGTTTGGTTTTGTTTTGTTTTTGGTGGAACTGGGAACTGAACTCAGGCCCTTGTACTTGCCATCGAAGCATTTATTCCACTGAGCCATCTCCCTATCCCTAAAGTTCTGTTTATAAAATCATTTTGTACTCTTATGTGCTCAAGTGTTTTATCTGTTCTAACAGTAGATATAATGTTTCTGTTTTAGTATTTCAATCTTTGATTCATTTTAATTTAATTTAATATATGGTGAGAGATAAGGGTTCAGGTTCAATCTTCTGCACATGGATAACTGCAACTGCACAAAGTTTTCCTAGCACCACTTGCTGAATATGCTATCCTTTCTGCTACAAATGTTTTTGAACCCTTTGTCAGAAATCAAATAGCCGAATTGTCTGAGACGGTTCCTATATTCTCAATTCTATTCCACTGATCTATGTATCTGTTTTTGTTCCATTGCCACATCATTATTATCACCATTGCTTTGTAGTATACGTTGAAGTCAGATATTGCTATGGCTCCAGCTTTGTTCTTCCCCAATATTGGTTTTTCTCTTCTGGGTCTCTTCCCACTCTATATAAATTTTAGGACTGTTTTGAAAACACAAGGAATTCTCCCCAAACCTCTTGTAATTAATAACCAACTTCAGAGATGTATCACAGTACAAGATAAGGACAAAAACTGTCAGCATTTTGTTCAGTGAATAGGATAAGAAGGAAATTATGAAACAATACCATTTCTAATAACTTCTGAAAAAATGAACTTAAGAATTAACCTGACTAAAGAAGTGAAATACCACTTCAAAGAAAACTGTAGTACTCTAAAAAATGAGCTTAAAGAGGACATGAAAAAATGGAAAGATGTCCCTTGCTCCTCTATAGGCAAAAATCAATATTGGCAAAGTGCTCAAACTTTCAAAACTGTTATACAGATTCAATGAAGTCAAAACATCAACAAGTCTATGTGTTACACATTTGTACCAGAGGATGACTCACAGATTCCTGAGCAAGAGACTTACTAGTCCAGGATAGATGAGTCATACACACTCTTGAGCCCACAAATACAGCAATGTTGGGGCCAAGGAGATGGCTCAGTAGAATAAGCGCTTCCCAGGCAAGCATAAGGGACTGAGTTCAATCCCCAGTTCTGCCAAGAAAAAAAAAAAGTGCAGCAATGTGAGAAAAATCATTTTAACAAAAGATAATTATTTTGAAACTGTATACTTGAAGGAGCTTGCTAGGAGTGTGGAATAGAAAGCCTTGCTGAAGAACAGTAATGCTTTTTTATCTGAAAAGCACAAAAATATAAGTATGTACTAAAATTTAAAGTAAAGGAAGGCCCAATTAATTGCACATAATTGAATCTACATCTTTAAAAAGCAAAGTAAAAAAATGGAATTCTATTAAAGCCAACAACAACTTCATTCCTTGATGTTTGTATCTAAAACCCTTCTCTGTTTCAAATAACTATTTTCCTAATGCATCCTTTTGTTCCTAGTAATCCCACAAAGCATAGCTCTCTGGCTCAATAATCTTTCTCCAACTATCATGTACTTCACTGAGCTGCTTCTTGGCTCTTTGCAGCTCTATTCATATATTGTATTCCTTGGTCTCCTATTTCCATTATTTTATGAATATGGCTCCTCTCACTTTCCAAGTTTTAAGCTCCTTAAATAAATAAATAATAATAATGCACTAATAATTAAAATTACTTTTATTCTATTCTGTGCAATTTATAAGAGAAGGCCGTGTATAGTCTTAATCATATTTGGGTGCATCTACTTAGAAAGATGAGATTTAGCATTATTTACAGAAAACAAACTGACAGCCCCAAGCCAAGCAGATCAAATGTGTCAAGGTTGCTGATTCTTTCCAAGACATGCACTGATTAATATGCTAACAAAATTTCTCAAAGCACTAAAATGATATGTGAAAGGAATCCCTCAAGCGTTTTTAAAATACAACAGCAGTTGTGTTCTATAAAATAAGTACTTCACCTTTTCTCCACTGCTTAAAGAACTCTCAAAAAATAAAAAAAGAAAAAGAAGTTCAAGGGATTTACTGGAAGGAGAATTTTTTCAATAAGACAATAGAAGTTTGTGATTCACCCCACATCTACAGATCTGAGGCTTGTCAACTAAATTGTGAAAAAATTATAAGAAGTCAGCTTCAGATTGGCATTAACTGAAATGATGATCATTTTGACTCTGTGAGAAGTCACAATCCTGAAGCATATGTTAAAGTCACAATAACTAGAATCTGACTAACTTATGGTAAGATATTCCACAAAGAACACCTTATTTCTTGAACTCATCACAAAGATTTTTGCATGAGTTCATTTACCTTTAGGATACAGAAAATGGTCCCAGAGTGACAGAAACCACTTTTGTTTTGAAAAGGCAAATTTCTTTTTCCATATTTACATAAAAGATTTCATAAATTTAATGATTATAGTTTTCTCACATCTGTCAAATGTGGTACAGTTCAATAGCCCTTTCTCATGTAATGTTTATCACTTTTCACTCCTTTCACAGTGAAGAAGTTTTGAAAAGCTTCTCTGGCTTGCGACAAGTACATGAGATAATTCATCTGAATCACACAAATTCTAAGTGAACTATAATAAATATAATTTTACTTTAGTTTTTGCTGGTTCTTACTTAAGAAGCATGCATATTCATTGGGGAAAGATTAGAAAGAAGAAAAATTATGAAAAATTTTCACTACTGGATTAACTCCCTAAATTCTTAAAGATGGTATTTTTGAAGGATTTGAGAAAAAAGAGGGAAACTCTTGCCAATTACAATTGAATTCAACTGCGGTGTGTAGTCAGATTTTTTATTTTGTTTGCTCTTTCAATTAGATATAAGATATATTATTTCCATTTGATAAGATAAGGGCATTTTCCATGTCCATCTAGCCAAAGCAGTTCATTGAAACCAAATCGATTCTTTGAAGTTCCACCCAAAGTCTTCTTTCTATCTCCTGCAGTTTCTCCAGCAGAGTGTTTATGAAGGAAATAAGATTCACTGTTTGCATAAACCAATATATTCAGCTGCTGGCTGTGAAGGTCCAACTAACTTTTCTAACCAAATGGCTAAAGTGGGTAATGGTCACGTTTATAGCCAATTAGAATTGTATTGATTAAACACTCCCTGTTGTAACCTCTTTTAAGGTCAACATCAAAATATAGGAGAATATGACACTCATCAGCTTTTTACCTACACCCACCCAACTGTCTCAGGACTACTTTGAGGCTGAAGCAAAAGCAAGATCTTCATGATTACCGCGGACCTCACCGGTTTCCTCCCAAAGAGAACTTCCTGCATATGGATACAAGAAAGACCAGATGCCTCAGTTATTAGAGGACTTTGGAGATGGAGGTGCTTTTCCACAGATCCATGTGGCATAGTATCCACATGGATATGCGGTGAAAGAAAATAATGTTGAATGTATTGACCACTCACGTGGATCCTGAAGGAAAAATTAAATATGATGTGGTTCCTCACAAGGACAGTCAAAAGGCAAGATCATTTATAATAAATACACCGACCTGGTTCCAAAAGAGGTTATGAATGCAGATGATCCAAGTCAGCAGAGGCCCGATGAAGGAGCTATTAAAGAGATAACAGAAAAGACAAGGATAGTCTTGGACAAATTGGTATCACAGAAGGTTGCTGCAGCCATGCCAGTACAAGCCACTGATAAACTGGCTCCTGCTCATTATATCTGATACACAACATCCCAGCACTGAATTGAGAGCACTTCTTTTTGTGCGACACAAGTAGTCTGGGGTAATATTTTGTGTAAGAACAACTGCTTATAAATAAGTTACACCAAGGTTTTAACTCTGGAGCTAAATAGAGGGTTATTTGGATGATAGAATTGCAGAAAGATCCAATGGAGCCTCCATGGTTCAAGATTAATAAGAAAATTCTGTGTGGAACACCTTCTCCTCCTGCACCTGTCATGCATTCTCTTAGTCATAAGATGACTGTAAAGGAACAGCAGGAGTGAAAGATTCTTCCTTGTGTTTCCAACTGAAAAAGTTCAAAGGGTTATACAATTCCATTGGACAAATGTCTGGCTGCTGATGGAAGAGGACTTCAGACAGTACACATAAATGAAAACTTTGCCCAACTGGCTAAAGCTCTCTATATTTCTGATCAGAAGGTTTGTGAAGCTGTGGAAATGCGTGCCCAGGTGGAATGGATGATGGCTCAAAAAGAAAGGAGAAACATGAAGAGAAACTTAGAGAAATGACCCAAAAAGCTAGCAAGAGGAGAACTGGCATCGAAACCCATGTTGAAAAAGAGGCTGGAGAGGCACATGAGAGATGAAATCCAGCATGATAGGTGCAAAGAGAGACAGCATGATCGGAATCTTTACAGAGCAGCTCCTGATAAGAGGTCAAAACTGCAGAAAAATGAAAATTGATCAATCAGTGAAGTCATTGCTCTTGGTGTGCCCAATCTTTGGACTTCAAAAATCATAACCAAAGGCTCTTCAGCCAATCAAAGGGTATGGACAATGATTTGCTTGTGGAGGAGATGAAATTTACAATGTTTGTCATCAAGCCTGGAGAAGTGGTAAAGATATGGCCCACAGTATGTATAGGCCCAGTAAAATTCTGGACAATATGTATGGTGATGACCTAGAAGCCAGAATATAAATGAACAGATTTGTTCCTGACAAGGAATTTTCTGGTTTTGACTCTAAGTGAGGCTGAGAAGAACCTGTTCACTTTGAAGAAGATCTTTTTGGTCTGGACAATTTTTTGAAAGAAGCCAAACAGCATGGTGCTCTAAAAGACCCTCAGGTAGCAGCCACCCCAAGGACATGAGCATGAAGACAAGAAGAGCAGGAAAGAATAAATCCAGGTGTCACTAAAGGGTTATTCATAATTCTAATGATGCAAGGCATGGGGGGAGAGTTCTTTATAAACGGTCAGGACAAAACCAAACCTGGGTGCTAGATCCCAGCAATACTTTTTATTACAGAAGATGGGGGAATTGAAAATTCTACTTTGAATTTAGTCTTTTTAAAATGGTGGGTTGTATTTGTGCTTTTCCCACCTTTTCAGCACCTAGAGAATACACTGCGCCACACACTGAATTGAGAGCACTTCTTTTTCTGCGACACAAGTAGTCTGGGGTAATATTTTGTGTGAGAACAACTGCTTATCAATAAGTTACCCCAACCACAATGAGTAGAAGGATGTTCTTATTATTGGGACTGTGCTAGCAAATGAAGTCTGTTATCCTGTTTTTCTTTGGAAAGTAAGATCTTGCTTACTGTAACTACTTGTTTCCCATAAAAGCACTCAGACACACACAAAAAAACAAAAAAAAGTATAGAACCATATTACATAGGCTGGAAGAAAAGTCTCTGAGGAAAAAAGAAGATGACTATGGTGTATTACGAAATGTATAAACTCTGATTTATGTGTAAGCATTAAGGGACACTGTGTGCACAAATAAAATTGCACATACTTTAAAAACACCTTTACTATGAATATCGATAATACTACTACTTTACTATGAAAAGTTATGTGATTAACAGACAAATGGGAAAAGATGAAGGAATAGAGTTGAAGCGAGGACATCCCCATTGTACTGACAAATCTACTGCCATTGAGCTACAGCTTCTCTGAACTTAAATTTTCTTGTCTCAGAAGTAAAACTGATGGATAATCACTTTTTATGTATAAAGCCTCTGAGGATGTAAAGAAACATAGATATGATTTTTCTATTCCAACCATTAACAATACAGTTGACAAAACAAAGTCATGTAAAAGACAAAAATAACTACTTTGTAGGTTTTGCTCTATAAATAGCTATCGATATGTTGTTTTTCATAACAGCCCAAAATAGGCATTATTTTTTGTTCAAATGAAAAATTAGGTATGGTGTAATTAAGAAGCATTTGCTTAAGCCAAAGGGTCATCTTTCAAGCCCAACCAGCTTTAGAGTGTGAGTATTTCATTATGATGTGCTCTAATGCCAAAAAATTACATGTACTTAAAGAATGGAAAGGTAAGATAAGGAAAGAAAGTTACATACCATGGTTGTTCTGTATTGCAGGAACAAGAAAGACTCTAGGTTGCAAGATGATGACCGAAATCTTGGAGAGTGAGGAGCACTGGGTAGACATTGGAGTAGATGACAGCAGTGAAATGAAGACACAGAATTCAAGTGGCAACACATTTGTATGGGATGTCAGAGGAGAACACAGGGGAGCCACAGAGAGAGCTCAAACTGCACTGGTTCCTTTGGGAACTGTCGCAGCTACTTTGCTCATGTTGCTGGGAAAAATATCTGACACCCAAAATTAAGGAAGGAAAGATTTGTTTAGCTCACATTTTGTGGAGGTTTCAGTCTATACTCTGTTGGCTCCAAGGAAAAATGGTACATGTTGGATGGCTTCAGTTCACGGCAGAAAGCAGCAAGAGTGAAAGAGAGGGAAGAGTGGAAGAGAGCAAGCCTCATACCCTACTCCCTTCCATGTGTAGCATTCATGCTCTCCATGGGTGTACCACTCACACCCATAATCACAGCAGCACTCACACCCATAAATCCAGCATTGGATCATGAATTAATCACTAACTCTAGAAGCTGCCCCATGACTGCATGAGTCCTGCAAGGACAACTAGACACAAACTATAACCAGAATTAACTTAAAAATCTGCCAAGCTTGCTAAACAGATGGACAGCTCTGTTCAACTGACCTTCTACAGATGAGCCTGCAACAAGGCTTTATTCTTTCCAAAAAAATCTGAAAATCAAGGAAGGACTCAGATTACAGCTGCCTTGTCCTGAGACCCCAGTCACAACTTGAGCTGGCCTACACAAAGTCTCATGCTTCTTAGACAAGAAATTCCCTCTCCAGATGTGTGCAGGACTTAGAAATAAGAGCATGACTTCATGTGATCAAGAGCAGGAGCAACATGGGCCTCTGAAGTTCCAATGTAGAGCAAGCTGATGTCAGCCTCACACACATTGACAAGCACAAGTACACAAATGCTCACAACTGCACATACCAGCTCCATGACAACATAGGGCCACATCCTCTGGAATCATCTTTAAAATCCCCCAAGCATTCATATGAATTTTTTATAATGATAAAGGTTATGACCAGCCAAATAGTTCAGCAGATAAAAGCACCTGTAAGTAGATGAGGGGGCCAGAGTTTCAGTCCCCTGGCCTGCCTTACCAGTCTTGCCACTGGGGCATGCTGAGATGGCTAATTGAGACTGGGTGTAGTGTTGTGCACCTGCAATCCCACCTCTTGGGAGGTTGTTAACCAGCGGATCACTATGAGTCCAACCTAGTAGTGAAACCCTGAACACTAAACCATAGACCCTTCCCTAAAAATACAAAGAAAAATAAAATAAAAAATAAAAGTCACTTATTTTCAAAGGTGGGAATGATCGGTCCTATCTGCAGATTTATAGAAGGAAAGCTATACTAGTTGAAAAATAGTTGTTCAAAGAATATGTCAAAATCCAGTTATTCTGACTATTGCAATGATTAAATATGATAAATTAATTAATATTTCTTAGAAAGTATGTTCAGCACCAAAAGCAAGTATTCTGCATGCTTAAAGTATGTATTTATGTCTCATAGAAAATGTTAACTATGAAGATACAGCAAAATATTTAAAGAGTAGGTAGAGAGACTGACAGAGGAAAGGGAATTTGACATCCTGCAAGATGGAAAGTTTGTCTTTTTTTTTACTTTATCACTGAAAAGCAAAAAAAAAAAAAAAATTAAATTTCAAAATAGCTTTTTCTCTAGCCAGAATGGATGATGTTAGAGGGAGTGTAGTGTAACTGCCACCTTCCATTGAGGGAAGGCGCACGGCATAGAGTCTGCTCTCTGAAGTCTCTGGCTCCCTCAGAACAAGAAAAAGAGATCGCTCAAGCGTTATGTAGTTATTCTGAAAATGTACCATGAGACAAATGATTCAACATCTTTTGGGTTGGAGTCAGCAAAGAAGTGATTCAGAGGCCAGAGCTACAGCAAATGAATCAGTCCCTTACACAGAAAAAGAAGCATCACCGGTCGCCATCATCAAAAGTAATCAGGAGAATCACCAGAAAAAGCTCATTAAAAATGGAGAGTGCCAGTCTGAGCCAATAGATCACTGGCCTCAGTGACTCCTGTGAGGGACTCATACTCTGCACAGAAAGCCTTCTCACCCACATCAGTACCCACAGAATCTGTTGCAGCACATTTACAAATCACACTATGCATTAGAAACACTATGCCAGCTCAGAAGTTTCCAGGGGATAGCTAACGAAATAATGAATATCGATGCATTCCGCAGTATTTCATTTCGTATTGTAACCAGTGCTGGTACTGTCAATCATTGGACTGAAGTTCTAGTTACATACTTGTTCAAAAGTAATAAGATTTTTTATGGAGAGAGATTTCTCAGTTCAACTTGATCCAAAGAAAAATCTAAGGAAGTTATTGCACATGCCAGGTGCTTCATAATTTCCAGTGGCTTCTCAGTGATGCAAAAGTTGTATCTTCAAGTGGTTCCCAAAATTATATTAGAAGAATTTGCCTTTGCAGCAGAGATAGCATTTAAAGCTTTACAATTCTACATCTCATCTAGGACTGCAGGTATATTGCTTAAATGTATAACCACTCAAAAATCCTGCCTCTCTCCAGATCTTCCAGCAGCAAGTAGACTAAGTTCACTGTAGTGAACTTAATGATTCAACTTAAAACACGCAGCTGAACTGAAGGGGCTTGGTGGGGCTGGATGTGGACAGCTGACCTGAAGATTGTTGTCAACAGAATAAAAGAGGGGCTGGCACAGTTGATTCTCCTGGAGAAGCTTGTTGTGCTGGCTTTCCTAATGTGAAATTGGCTGTTCTCATCATCAGAGAAGCCTAGATCCCTGCTGTCACTGAGGATGGCCGCCACTCTTTGGGGGAGCTGTGGTCCTTATTTTGAGTGTCAATTCCTGGCTTCTGTGCAGATCCCTCAGCCTTCTAGCATAGATGCTTCGTCCTACTGGCACAGAGTTGCTGGCTTCCACCACTAGCCTTTGAGTTTTTGCAGTGCAGGTACAGGCATGCATGAAATGTGGCCATAGGCTCTGAGCCTCCAGTTGGACTCATTCAGCACATTGCTATGACAAAGCAATCACATTCCCTGTTCATTCTTTCACTTCAGGTCATTGCTGTAGAATCCAGGCCCTCATCTGGGTTCTTTGGGCCTTAGTGTGTGGAAAGATACTCCATACTCTCTCGTATTTGACTCTTTGAATGAATATAATCCTATGAATTGTATGTCTTATATTAAATTCATTCCTCTCTAAACCTTGACTATAACAGTCACCTTCCCCATTCATAATTTTTTAAACAACTTACATTACATTTATCTATAATATATATAAAATTATAAAATCATGGATATTAGTGGAATAATATGTGATGTCTGGATTTTTCCAGCTGGTGCCAAGCAATGGGCATCTCTCTGGACAACTGGCACAAGTGCCGCAAGACCGGGGACAAAAGAAAACCCTATCACAAGAAGCAGAAGTATGAGTTGGGGCACCCTGCTGCCAACACTAAGACTGACGCCCGCTGCATACACACAGTCTGAATTTGAGGAGGCAACAAGAAGTACTGTACCCTGTGGCTAGATGTGGAAAACTTCTGGGGCTCTGAGTGTTGTACTCAAAAAACAACGATCATTGATGTTGTTTACAGTTTATCCTATAACGAGCTTGTCTGTACCAAGACCTGGTGAAGTACAGTAATGTGCTCATTGACAGCAAGGCATACCGACAGTGGTATGAATCCCACTCTACACTGCCCCAGAGCCAATAAAAGGGGGCTAACCTGACTCCTGAGGAAGAGAAGGAGGAGATTTTAAACAAAAAACGATCAATGAAAATTCAAAAGAAGTATGATGAAAGGCAAAAGAATACCCAAATCAGCAGTCTTCTGGCAGAGCAGTTCCAGTAGGGCAGGCTTCCTGCCCACATTGCATCAAGACCAGGCCAGTATGACAGAGCAGATGGCTGTGTGCTACAGGGCAAAGAGCTGGAGTTCTAAGGAAAAGCAAGGCCCAAAAAAGACAAATAAACCTTCCCTCCTGGTTTAACTCATGTAATAAAGTGTTTATTGAGATAGATAGATAGATAGATGATAGATAGATAGATAGATAGATAGATAGATAGATAGATAGATAGATAGATAGATAGAT
>PVKA01009373.1:0-68713 GCA_004027165.1 Ctenomys sociabilis | reverse complement strand
GAGAGACAGAGAGAGAGAAGGGAGGGGAGGGGAGGGGAGGGGAGGGAAGGGGAGGGAGACAAGGGAAAGGAAAAAAAGAGTGTATTACAGCACAAATTTGCACTTACAAATAAGAACAAAAATCTTCTACAGAAATACTTTAACTTGAATTATAGCAATAACATTTTTGTAAAGTGAATTTTGTGTAATTCGGAAAATATGATAAACAAGATTGTAAGTGGACTCCTGGATGGATCTTTTTGGACATCTGCCTATTACTTGGTCCCAAATACAGTTCTTCTTAGGAAAAGAGCTGTAAGTGGCAACTGAGGTGACATTTACCAGCTCCACTACACGTGAAGAGGGAAGCTTGAAGAGGATGGGAATGGAGGGAATGCACTGGAATAGACTGAAAGAAAGAAATACTGAAAGGGCGGGGATAAATAAAGTCTAGGGAGGATTTGCCTAGCTACCACTAAACCCATAAAGCAAAATTTACAAACCCCAAAACCACATACCGAAGGCTGAGGCCAGGTAAAGACAATCAGAGCACAGAGGAGAAAACAAGGGAGCCACGTGGATGGAAGGAGAGCTTATGCACATGAGTTTGAAATCTGTTGTTAAATTGCAAAGGTCTGCCAAGTAATTTATTCTATTTCAGTCAAAGAATACCAGCTTAAAGCAGGTGTGAGGCTTCCCTTCTTCCCCAAACCCAAAAGCCATTTTTGAACATGTCCTAGCAATTCAGACCAAAATATGACCAAACTCAGCACAGAACAAGGCTGCATAGGAATCTGAACTTTGTTTACACAATTAGGAAACACTCACGTGCGCATCCCATAAATGACAAGGTTTCTGCAGCAAATTAACAAGAACAATTTTCCCATCTCGGGAGCTGTCAAGATGGGCCCTGTTGGCCAATTTATCTTACTCTAGTACATCTCTGGTACTTGTCAATCAATATGTGAAACATTTGGTGCTGATTGCCATTTTTCTCTCCACTTCCTTTTGCCTCTTGTACCAAGCAATTTACTGCAAGTCAATCAAGGTTGAAGCCGACCTTGTTTAAATAAAACACCAACAATTTCAAAGACAGAATGAGCTATATCTTTTACATTTACATTTATACTACTTTTTTTTCTGCTGGATCTCCTCAAATGCCATCCTTGAATTATTAGTCATACCTAACGCTACCTAGAGACTAAGAAAAAGAAGTTGAACAAGTGGTAAAGAAATGCACACTTTCAGTTTGGATCGTTACTGTAAAAGATGCTCTTAACCAACCAATGTCTGACCAATGAAGGAATGGTCCCACTGCTTTGTCTGCCATTCTTCAGACATAATTGGTGGCAGGGCTGTAAGAACAGGGTATTCAAGTTATCCAAACTGGGTCACACACAGGAAGGAGTTTCAAATGATGGCCCAAGAGAGCCTCTATACCTAAAGAGAGTTTTAGGAATTCTGATGACAATTGATTCCAACTATGATAATATGTCAAGCATAAACCTTTGCCATTATTATCCTGATTCACCTGGCAGGAAAAAAAAAAATAGAAAAGAAAAAAAGAAAACAGCCAGAGAAGATACTGATGTTCTGAAAACCAGCCTGCTTACAGGTTTTGTTTTGAAACCTCCTTTTTCCTGCAAGACATCCCTAATCTCTATTTTTGTGAATAAATCAAGTTCTCACTGTTTAGCAAAATATTAGTTTGCACCCCCACCCCCATGGATGTTATGAATGCACAGTGAAATGAGCCCTGGCTAAATGGGACTCTCTAAGAAAGAAAAAAATTCACTCGGGTAAACACAGACTTCCCTGAAAATAGTAACATTCAGCTTAATTGCTAAGGTAGTGTCATGTTTGTGAAATCATTCATTAGAAACGGATGCTTTCTGAGAGCCTACTACGTAGACACAAGACCCAGCTTGGTGTGCTGTGATTTCCTCTATTTAAACCTAAAACTTTCAGACAAACAAACAGTCCTCGAGGACTCAAAGCACAAAAGGATTCCTGCTCTTTCCAACAAATGCAAATTCTTTGGGCTCGCATGTACTTCAGGTTAGCCTGTGATCTGATTCTGTTTCATGTTTTCAGAAGCCACCACTTCAGCCTTTCAGCAGATGGTCATTAATTATTGAGCACCTACTATGCAGCAGGGCATGTGGAAAGCAAAATCCAGGGAACTTCTGTTTCCTGGAGACCAGAATTGGGTCTGAGGCATTAAGAAATTCATTTCAAAAGAAAAAAAAACTAAATAAACAAACAGTGCTAGATGCTTGAATAGGAGGACAGTAAGTACAAGCCAGGTAAGTTGGTGGCTTTGGAAGAACCTGTCTCTCAAAATACAAAAGAAAAAAAGGGCCAGTAACGTAGGGCAGTATAAAGGGCTTGGATTCAATCCTCAGCACTGCAAAATAAGTAACAGTCCAACATTACTGTATGGTTACAAACTAAGATAAGCATTTAACAATGACCTAAAGCATGCGATGGAATTAGCAATGTTCCCCGAGGACTGGAAGTTAGAGCAGGACTCTCACTGACAGCAACTCAGTGTACTTGCCCAGTGCTGCTTTAAATATGGGACACTGGCCTGATCCAATCAACATCCGGTGAAAGAAATACAGAAATGGAGAGCAAATGGTTAGAAACCTGACACTGTTGAAGGAAATGCTTGGCTCTGAGATGGTACATAGCTCAGCTTGGTGGTCTCTCAAGGGGAGGCCCGTGGGGTGCAAATTCACATGGGCGGGCCGTGTACAGAGGGGATACACAGAGCTGCTCCCTGAGGAATTGGGGATTTGAGAAATACAAGTTCCCTTCATCACAGACAGTTTGTGCAGTTCTGTTCTAAGAATACAAATAACACCATCTCACTCCCTGACATTTCGTCAAATGGCAGTGACCCTTGCCTCTTATCTGAGATGACAGCAAGATGTCTGAGCAGCGAGAGTGGTGAGACACAGGGTCACGTTCTAAAATGACAGGGTGTGGTCCAGAAAGGTTCCTCTTTCCCTGGTTAATCAATGTGCAGAAGGCTGAGGAGGCCTGGCCGGGGGAAGGCTTACCTTTCAAGATTTTTCTATGTTGTTCAGTCTGTAGGGAACGCAGCAAACTGTATATTTATAAAATGTGTTTATATACATAAAACACATCAATAAAATGGTAAAAATTATGAAGATCTGAAAAGAGAAAGGGAGGCAAATGGCTAGGGACCTGCCTCAGATTAAGAGACTACAGAGATCAGGTAACTAAAAGTAACTTATGGTTGTGGATTGATCAAGGGGCCAAGGGCAAGTTATAAAGGACAGTTAATGAAATCTAAGTATGAGGGCCAGCGAGATAGCTCAGTGGACTAAGTGCCTGCTTAGGCAAGTGCAGGGGCCAGGGTTTATCTCTAGTACCACATGTCATACCAGCCCCACCCCGACCCGCTGAGCTAGCCACTGAGTTTGGGCATGGTGGTGCACACCTGCAATCCCATTATTGGGGAAGTTGAAAATAGGAGGATCACTGTGAATTGGAGCTGTGTAGTGAGACGCTGTACTAAATACATGAAATTAAAAAAAATCTGAGTATAGATTTAGGATTAGGTAGCATTTCATTGCTCTACCATTTCCATGGAACTTCTTGGTTTTAGTAATTTTACTGGAATTGTACAACAGAATGTTCATATTCTTAGGAATATGTGTGTGTGTGTGTGTGTGTGTGTGTGTGTGTGTGTGTGCGTGTGCACATCTGATTTTATTGGTTCAGAAAAAATAAACTTACATATGGGCTATCAAGAGAACGTGACAGTGAAGCCAACATATGCCACTGGGGAATCTGGGTAAAGAGTATGTGGTGGTCTAACCCTTGCTTCTGTAATTGGGCAACTGCATTAAGCAAAAATTACAACAGTGAGGATGGTGATTGGTAAATAACTGTTATCCAAATGCGTGGGAAGTCTGACGTGGTTGCTCTAACAAATCGGCTGTTTTGTGCAAAGCAAAGTGATGCCGTGAGGTCTCCCTCTGCGTTCGGAGTCACTGGCACAATTACCCCCGCCCCCATGGCGGGTTGGGACTGCTCGTCTGCTCCCTAGGCAGCAGTAATTTTCAACCCAGCCTGACATACTTTGATAGACCCAACATCCTTTCCTTGACACTAATTCATTTGTGATCTTTACTGCCATGCTGAGTGTCTTATCTCGAAGTGGTCCTTAATGGTGCATGGTATATTTTATTGATGTTACTTTTATTCTGGTGTGTTTCTTTTCTTTTTTTTCATGATTATATCTGTTGTTACTCTCTATCCCCTTCAAAATGCTATTGTCTTGTGATACCAGGCACTGCTTGGAGGCTTAATGAGGTTTCTATATCGTCTGCTGATTTATCAGGTTCTCCGCTAACATTGGGGGTTGGGAGGGAGAAAGAGAGGAGGTAAGGTCTCCAGGAGGAACACAACAACTACAATTCACATCAAGTTCATTTTTATGTCTGTAGAATTTGCCATAGAGTGTCGTTCGGTTTTAATAGAATTCATATGGGAGAAAGGCAAATGTCTTTAATTTCTCCCACCATTTCTGCTTCATCATAACTGTTAAAGGATGATTATTACAGTATTGGATCACATTACACTGTAGAATTTCATAGCATTTCTGGGTATGGTAGCAAAGTGAGGGTACAGACTACTGTTTTTGGCTTTGAGCTCTGTCAAAGTTAACAATTTATTTCTCTGCAACTAGATCCTCAGAGTCAAATGCTTGCTTATTGCTACATTTTGTACTTTGTTTTTTTATTTCTATTTTATTTTATTGAGAAACAAATAGCAATGAGACAGTATCAAAACTGATTAAAAGACAGTTTCAATAATTAATACACTGTACATTGTTATCTTCTTAGTGGTTTGTACTTTGTTATGGGCTCAGTGTTTACTGGGTTTGCTTTAAATAAAAACATATATATGCATTAGATGGGTAATTCAGTTCTCCTCCTTTAACTTTATAAAATGTCCCTATTAAAAAAAAGACATTTTTTTCTAAGAGAAATCTCAAATACTGCATGTGCATATTGCAAATGAGCATATTTTCAATATCAATGGAAATTAAGCCATAGTATTACATTCATTTTATATTTTTATCTCAATTCTTTACATATATTCCCACAGTCTTCCATGTCTAAAATAAAAGCTAGTTTAAAACAATTCATATCTCAGTGTCTATCTAAGCTCTTCAGTTTTCTTTCTTAAAAGTAATGATTGCTTGATTTTCAGTGCTAACAAATGTTATATGACAGGTTCACCAATTTACTATTCTGTACCCTTTTTAATTATGGATGTATGAAGGAAAATTTCACTGAGGAGAGCAATAAATCACCAGTGAAAGTATTTGTTAGTTGAATGAGCTGAATAAACAGTTGGCTTCCGGGCAAAGAGATTCATTTGGCACCTTGTAACTCATCCCTTATATTTTCTTTTTCTTTTCATAGAAAGTAGGATTGGGACTGTAGGAGTCCACTTGGGATGTACTGGTTCCCAAGGAGCAGAAGAAACAGAGACACCCAACACGCAGATGATGTAAGTGATAGGCAAAGTCATTTGTACTAAGTTCTAATGACAATGGTGACAGTGGTGATGCCGTTAATAGCAATGTGTTTTCTGGACGCAAGGCCTTTGCACTGAGCTGTATCTCCAGCCTTTTTTTTTTTTCTGTCTTTTAGGAAGGGGTCTACAGGGTGTTCAGGGTCTCACTACTAGTTTGGACTCATAGTGATCTGTCTCTTTACAGCCTCCCAAGAGCTGGGATTACAGGTGGGTGCCACCACACCCAGTCTCAATTGCAGTTTCAGTGCACTCCGGGGGCAGGGCTGGCGTGGCAGCTCGGGGAATATACCTCCAGCCTTGATTGATTATTTGAAGAAGACCTTGCTAAGTCACTAAATTGTTCAGACTAGGCTGGAATTTCCAATCCTCCTGCATAAACCTCCTGGAGACTGGGATTCCAGGCCCAAGCCAGTACACCCTGACTATAGTGATGGTTTTTCTCAACATTCAGGGAATATGTATTGTATTGTCATGCCATTTCATTTGATTCCAACAGCTCTATTTCCTTACTCCATTTATTTCTTCAAAGAAAAGCACCCTTCCAAGAAGTCCTCATGGTTTTGTTTTCCCAATAGTTTTTAAAGAAAGCCCAAATTAATAGCTACAATCTTAATCCACAATTTTGCTCTAAACTTAGAAAATCCTCTTTTGCTTTGCTTACATGATAAAGCAGAGTCTCTAGTGCTCTCTCAAAACAGAGTTTAAGTACAGTATAAAACGTATGCCAAAAAATTGGCTGAGAAGAAAGCACAGGAAAATGTGGCGTCACAAATGTTTCTTAGGGGAAATAAGAGTTGCACAATTGCTAGTTTCAATTTGAGATGTGAAATATGTCAGAAATGATAACTAACTGTTGCTTTCTTTATAATATATGTCTCCTTTAGAGACACAAGCCAACTGAAGCATGGGAAGCTTCTGTGTAGGAATTAGTTTAGCACCCTTCCTTGATGTCCCTGTTGAACTAACCTGAAGAGCCATGAAGAAATGTGGTCACAGTGAACACATTCATACAAATAGTACTGACAATTTTCTAGTGAGGACAAATATCTTATCCTTGGACTTCTTACCACATGGGCCAGTCAGCTGCTTGTAGCAAATATTTTTGCTACAATATTTCTTTTAAAGGTATTTACATGGACCCTGGAGCTCCCAATTTAGGGAACAGATTTAAGCCAGGTAATCAGATAGTCACAATGTACTTGGCCATTTACGTAGGCCTTATTGTATTACCGAGCTTCTGATTCCTCATGGAAGTATCAATTAAACACAGCTCCACGCTGGATGCTAGACATTTGGGTAGGACATTGCTTGTGATTTAGAATTTCAGGCTAGGGGCTCAAGTCTCTGCTTCTGCCCATTTAGTACTGAACTAAGTGGGTGTTGCCAACAGGTTTCCCTGGGACTTTCTGACAGGGGCCAAATTGAGACCAAGGGGCCCTGGGAAGAAGATGACAGTCACTAAGGCCCTGGAGACATTGTGTTCATGGTTTCCTGGGTAGCAACCAAGGATGAGCTGTCCCTCTCACCTACTGTCAACACTCAATGTGGTGGGGGCAGAATAAATATCATGTTTGTGTCTTGTACTATGAATAACCACTATAAAGACAACAATATGCAATGTATTAATTATTTGCACTGTCCTACTAATCAGTTTTGAAACTGTCTCATTGCTATTTGTTTCTCAACAAAATTAACTAAAAAACAAAACAGACAAAAAAACTAGCCCTCTTTCAGGAGCACTGTAAGTGGCTGTATTCTCTGAGTCTATTGTTATTTAGCCCTGAGACACAGCCATCTCCAGGGTATTAAGGAGGCATAAAGTCTTTAAAATCTGGACCATGCCATGAAGAAAAGAGAATTAAAGAATCAACAGAAGGATAGGTGAAGTGTGGGTAACCGTACCATTTGTGAATGTATACCCATGCATTCTTTAACAATTAAGGTGATCTTTATCTTCAGAATTGATCAAATAAATATAGCTTTAAAAGGAAATGAATGCTATTTTTGGAACTTAGCATCAAAACAAATATGTTAATAAATCCAAATACTTAATGCTGGGAAAACATGGAAAATACATCAGTCATATGCTGACAGGACAGCATATATTGAAATGTAACTGTTTTGGAAAGTGATTCAGTTTTATGTTTATAGTCTTTAATCACTAAATGTGTTAGGGCATTTTCTTGAGGTAATTGTCAGAGACATATACAAAATATACAAGGTGACTCCTTCTTTCATTTGTTTATAATGGCAAATATTCAAGAGGAGAAAAACATTTAAATAACTAGTAGCAAATCAAATATAGTCCTTAAATAACTTTAGAAGATTATTAAGTAATGTTAACATTACTTAATAATCTTTATCACCATATATATGTACTTAGGCATAAGAATAAATTATATCATTTGTGGATTTATAAGGAAATGTTGTATTTGCACATTTTTCATCTACTTTTCTGATTTTACTTTATTTTTGAATACATAGGGAGAGATAATAAAGTACTTTTGTATTTTAAATATATATATATATATATATATATATATATATGTTACAAATATTAAGATGTATATGTTTCTTTACTAAGAATCTTTTCCCTTTTTTAAGGTCACAGGGTTTATTGTATTGTGAGTCCCACAGGAAATGGACATGGCGGTAGGTCTTCTCTTCTAGAATGTTTACACGTATGAAAGTCTTAGTTAACATTGTTAGAAGTGTGGCATTCTTCTCATTTTTTGGGGTGAAGCAGCTTGAAAGTAAAATCAGTAAACTCAATGACACAAAATTCCAAAAACACATAGTCCTACATCTAGGTGGGTTCTTAGAAACTGCTCTGTTTGTCCCATTGGCTGCCTCTTCAATATCACAGTCTAAAACATGATATATTTATTCATGTCCTCGAGTGGTTTTTGAGTTTTCCAAAGTGAGTTCCTCAGGGGTAGAGTTTGGTCTTTAACCCTTAGGTGATTTGTAGGGTCTGTTTGTTAACTCCAATAGACAATTATGAAGGGCAATTAAAAATTTAAATTATGCTAATAGGCCAGAGAAAAATGACTGTTTGCAGAAATCAGTGCAATTACCAGACATAATGGTTCTCAATTAGGCTGGAGGGGATATTCAGTCATTCATAATTCACTATCTTAAATGTATCATAAAAAAGTAATTGTCACTTGTTAATAAAACTTATTTAAAAACAATGCAGTGGAGTGATCTTGCTCAGAAAGTAACTCCTCTATTTGCCTTGATCCTTTAAAAAACATGTATTTCTAATTGAAAAATGTAGGGCAGGCTAGTTCCAAATGAAATCAGATAGGGAGATTTGAAGCAAATTGAAAAATACAGCTCTCCTTAAAACTTTCTGTATGCTGTACTTTGCAGGATACCTGTGGTTTTACCTGTGATTCACTGGGTATGCTCCCTCCCATCTTCCTCCTTGGTCACATTAAAAAGGAAGGGGTTGGAGAGATTGACCGTGGCATATGTTGTATTGCTACTTTTGCTCAAATAAAGGTGAAAAAATAAAACAGTTGTCTTGCTACTTCTATTACATGTATTTTTCTCCCTATGTTTTTGATAGATTAAAAAAAAATTGTATTCACATATAGCTTCCACTGCCCCTAGGAATGCAGTCTGCATTCATGCATGTTCTTGCAGTTCTATTCTCAGGCAATGAGGCTTGCTGTGGAAAATCCACTGTGCAGGTGGGATGACTTAAGTGTGAGGTCCAGGTGCTTCCACGTTTCATTTCTGGTGCTTCAGGAAGAAGCCAAAGACTAAAACCAGAGGGAAGGACAAGGAAGTGCAAGGGCAGAGGGCAAATTCTAAATGAGGACAAGAATATAAGCATGGCTTTATCTTTTGCTGAGTATCCAACTGATAGAGCATCCTTCAGCTCCTCTGATGGGTCATGCTAAATGACAGCTGTGTTCTCAGTTTTCTTGTTCAATCAGGAAATCTTTGCTGTAACCTCAAGTCCCAAGCTATGTCCAACAGAAAAACTGAACCAAAGATATAAAAGAGTTCTTTCTGTCCCCATACAGTGACAGTCTCATTCTGGTGAGTCAAGCTTAGCAACATTTCCAGATACTTCTCTAAGGGAGACCTTTAGGCTGTTCTTGGGTAGACACTTCCCAGACATGATCTGACTTTTACCATCACCCAATGAAGTGGGCATTTTTATGTCCCTGTGTTGCAGCTGAGGACACTGGACACTTAAAGAAGGTCAGCACCATGCTTGAGATGAAAGGAAATGGCAGTATTGGGATTTGAACCCAGACAGTTTTTGATCCAAAGTCTATAAACCTTTTCCCTTAACACAGCATCTTATGGCTAAAATCTTACAGACACAAATGTGAGATTGCAAGATGTCACAGTTTATGATTGCTCACTCTATAATTTTATTTCATGTGAATAATTCTACCTGCACACTGATCAGAAAACAGATTCAAGGATATGTCAAGATATAAAAAATCAGCCACAAGTGGACAAAGGATCCTGATTTTGAACATTTTTCCAAAGCACTCATTGCAGTACAGCCTGAGCTCACTTTGACTTGTCACTAGAAAAGAAAGAGCTGAGTCCCACACAGTGGCTCGGTGTCTTGAAAGGCCTCAGCATGTGCAGAGAAGTCATCCCCACAAACAGCGTAAAGACATGCATTTTGTAATTCTGTAACCCATATATGGTTGCCTCTTGCCGTCAATTATATCTCAGTCGAGAGATTACCTCCTCAGGAAGGTTGTCCTTCCAGCCCTCTAAAAGTGGATGACACAAAGGACCCATTCCTCTCTATCACATTTTCCTCCCACTTCATGTTTTCAAATGTTATTCATGCGCCGATATTTTTAGTTGGTTTAACTGCCCATGCTTGCCTTGCCTACTGGAATGTCGACTCTCTGACGTGCTTCCCACTGTACCCTCAGGCCTAAGCCATATACAGGAGCATTTGTTAGGTGTTTGTAAAAGCTAGCACGTGTTTCATTAGCAGTTCAAGTATCAGTTTTCAGGCTGGAAACTTTTGTTTGCAAAATCCATAGGAAGACAGAGTAATTAGGCTCTAAGGAGGCTATAACCTGGGGTTGAGGGCTGCAATGGAGACAGATCAACTGAGATAATGACAAGAATATGGCATTTGGAGGAAAAAAAAAAAACAAAAACCTTTTTTGATTCTGTTGCTGTTGAGGCCGATTAGAGACCAGAGTATCCCAGAGTGGCAGAATGGCAAGGTCAGTATTCTGTCAGTCAGGGTGGTCCCCAGTGGCAGCACACTTTAAGGAGATTGCAGTTCTGCCAGACTGGCAGGCTTCTCCATAGTTACTACACACAGCCAGGCCAAGGCCTCTCACTGGTCCAATGATGGGCTAAGATTCATATCAACTGGTGAGCATGAGGAGGTGGACTCCATGGTACCATCTGAATTTCTTTACTACAATTTCTTTATTATTATTTTTAAAGAATACAAAACAACATAATAGAAAGAAAAACAGCATTAGAAACAAGACAAGGTTTCACTGAACAAAGTAACAGGAGTTCAACAATGGTTGCCCTGTTACATTTGTTGTAGGATGAGATCTGATTGGCAATAGCCACTGTTGAGATTGATATAAGTTAGCACTCTTCTCCCTGAATTGTGTTTCTCTTGTTATTGAGAACATTCAGGATATTTTCAACACCAGAGGACAAATTTCTGAGCCAGGCATGGACCAGCAAGGAAAGTCTTATTGCTACTTCAAAAACACTTAATGATATTTATGGACTAATTTGTGTGAAGTAAAATGTTTATTTATAACTTAGTAAATAATAAAAGCTTTGAATAATAAAAGGCATGTACAAAATAAGTAGGAAATAGCCCATTCACATCGTCATCCCTTGTATTTCATCTATCCTTCCTTTGTGTAGTAAACTTTTTCTAGACACGTCTTCTCATAATAGGTCAATGTGTGTCCAGGGACACACTGAGAAAGCTTTAGGCTTCCCTCAAAAAAGATCTCTGCTTTGTAGCATCTGTGAAGTCAGTACTGCTATCGTCTAGAATTCTGAATGAAGAATGGGATAGGACAGTTCTGCAAGGTTTATTTTTAATTTTTTAAGAGAGAACAGAAAAATAATAGATCAGACATTAGAAATGATACACAATTAAAAATAAGAGGATAGATATTTAACTGCAGTCGTTATATTGTACGTTAGCAAGGTCTATTGAAAGGAGCAGTTAACATTTACATTTTTTCTCTCCTTTTTAATTTTTATGCTTTTTGACAATCTTATAGGCTTGCAACTGCATAGCTAATTTGAAGACAACAATATGCAATTTAACAACCATTGTCGAATTCCTATCATTTTCTTCAGTGAAGTTCTGTATCATTTGCCATTTCTGGTATTCTCTTTAAAAATAAGAATATTGGGGCCAGGGAAATGGCTCAGTGAAATAAGTGCTTCCCTGGCAAGCACAAAGGCCTGAGTTCAATCCATGGTTCCACCAAAAAACCCAAAAGAATATTAAAAATTGTACTTTTCAGTGGTGATAAGAAACTTGAATCATCTTTCAGCCATTAATAAACTAGATATTGACAGAAAAAACCAAGAACGTGATAGTATTGGGAAGGTGTGTCGCATAGCTGGTTTTATAAACCAGTGCAAAATAGTACTTGTGTCCTTTTGGATTGTCTACTTCTCTCTCTCTCCCCCTTCCTCTGTCTCTCTCTCCTCCCCTCCCTCCCTCTCTCTTCCCCTTACTTTCTTCTTTATTTTCCTTCCTTTCTCTTTCTCTTCATCCAATCATCCTTATGTATATACCCCTGCCTATTTAGGCATACGTGAATTTAGAACCTATATAAACATTGTGGACTTGGTTTTGACATTTTCATTTTTTCACATGCTCTGCTGCCTCCCTTCAATTTGAGCATCTCCTAATGCTACTTCTTGTACCCGGACACACTGGCAGCTCCACAGTAATGCCATGTACTGTGCTCGCGATCCACCGGGGCTGGGGCCGTGAGTGGGTGTGTCTGCACACACAGTTGCGCTGGGCTATCTATTGTAATAGAGAGCAATTCATCATTGGGCAGCAGGTTCTGCTCAGATGGTTTATTGTCCTGACCTCATTAAAAGCATGTAATCCGTGCAGTGCTGTAAATCTATGCCTCTAAATACTTTCCTCTTTAATTTTTTAATACTGCACACATGAAGGGAAAGGTTAAAGCCAATTAAAAGAGATACAAATACCATTATTACTGCCCTGACAAACAGTTAGTTATTGGATTTGGTCGTTTCAGTTTGGAAAGCCATTATTTTTGTTCCTGAATGAATTAGTAATCAAGCTGTTTATTGACTTGTCTCATCTCAGAGATGCTAAATATTTTTGGGGCCTATTCTCTCAATTGGCATCATTCCTGCACACATAAAAATTACAGACAACTTAAGGTCTAAGTGCAAATAACAATCGCACAGCTGCATGCGGAAATCCACATATGGACAGGACCGTCATTTTCTCTGGTCCAGGAAGGAGAGAGCTACTCATCGCTTCATTCTCATGCAGCAAGTACTAGCTATTGTTGTTGTTGTTCTCCCTCCCATTAAGGCTATTATATGATACAGACAGATGCTTAAAAGCATTTAGGGCTGAAAGAACTGTTGGGAAAATTGCCGCAAAAGGATTGACAAATGATGGTCTTTCTGTCCACAAGGTTCTTATTTCCTGCGCAAAATGGACTGAGAGAATAAAGGCGAAGAAAAAGAACCATGAATGTAGGAGCTTGGTATTGTTTTCTGACAAGGGTTCATAGACTCTATCCCATTTAGCTGGAAACGTGACTGTGATCATAAAAAGATGGTGAGAATGTAAAAGCAACAACAACCGCAACAACAACCCCGGCTTCTTACTATTCTGCACTTGACTTAGGCTTTCTTGGGTTCTCCTTCCATCCCCAATTTCCTGTTAACTTTAGGAATACAGCATGGGCCCTTTGGGATCCGTGAGGACTTGGGGTCTACAGGAGCTGATCTACCAGTTGGCTCTTTGTTCATTTAATTGTCCACCTATAGATCCAGAGGGAATTGTGAGACATGATAAATTGTAAGGAACAATGCTGACCACAGTGCTAGTTTCAGAATAAACTAATACCCAGACTCACATCCACAAGAACTGACACAGCTCGTAACTCATATAAGTGGACTATCATTTTTCTCAGGGTACTCATCCCTCAATGTTGGTGAGGGATTGCATCTGGACTCTCTTCAGTTACCAAGCTCTAAGGATGCTCAAGTCCATTCCATTTAATATCTGCCCAGAAACTCCCACCCTTATTTATATTATCCATGTCCAAGTTAATTATAATACCAAATACAACATAACTGCAACATAAATAGTTGCTCTACTATATCACCTAGGGCATAATGAAAAGAAAAGAGGTCTGTACATGTCCAATGCAGACATAATATTTTAAAGTTGTTTTGATGTAAATTTGATTAAATCCCTATAGGGAAGTTGTAGATTTGGGGTGAGGGGGCTGGATGTAATCTTCCATTCCTACCCATCAGAAATCATAAGAAGGTACTTAAAATAAGAAAGGGGAAAGGTTGTTGCTAAATTCCAAACTACACTTTAAATGGGTTGACCAGAAACACACAGTAATAAGGAAAATAAATATATATCAAGGAAGGGAGATAGCAAAATGACATATTTCAAAATCAAGGCAACAAACAACTGGGAGGAACACAAAGGAATTCACATATTTCATTTCTTGTCGGAAGCTAGAACAGTGATTCACAAAGTATGTTCTGTGGGTGAGCCATATCACCGATCTCTGGGCAATGGCTTACTCAGCAAGTTAAGTTGTGGGCCTCAGTCTAGATACACTGAGTCAGGAACTGGGATCCAGTAATCTGTATTTTAATAGGCCCTCTGGCAGATTCTGATGCCTACTCTGCTTGAGAGCCCCTGTTGTAAGGACCGTACTCTTCCTAACCGCCTCTCTAGGTCTCTCCCTCTGGTCGGGCAGAAACTTTGACCATTGTCTCTTTGGTTTGCTATTATTTTCTCTCACTACTCTATGTCATGTCACAGCAAATTACATGATTTGTTTACCCACCCTGCTCTGCCTTGACCAGTGATAGTCAAGGTTGAGGTTTCAGGACACAAACAGCTTACAGTGAGATGCATATCACAAACTCACCATCACTGCCCTAGACTGTAAACTCCTTGAGGACAGATCCTGTCTCCAGTTTCTCTATTCTCAGTGACCAGCCTGGGGCTGAAAATAAGATAGGCACTTAGACATTTAATAACAAGATTTCTGAAAGCTATAGAAAGCCCATCAAATAAAAAAGAAACATTGAGAGGTATTTACTTCTATTAAATTATGAGTTTTAACAAATAAGACTCATTTCTAAAGTGCAAATTATTTCTGCTCCTTTAAAAGAAGAAATTCGAAAATGGTCCAAGGAACATTCCCAAGGAACTTCTAATGAGTTCACTGTTTATTCTCTTAAGGAATGAAAGAAATAATTGAACACACCTCACATTAATAGCCCCTTATAAAATGTGTTGACAATGCAGGGGGCTCTGAATATTCCTAACAGGGTTTCACATTCAGACAAGACCCATCTGCCCATCTGTTGAAAGTCATATCTGAAGAGGGCCTGGATGAAAACCCAAGAACTGCCAGCCCCAGCCCAGTGGTTCAGGTTATCAAGTCCCTCAGAGCTGCCTTTTCTAATGTCTCAATGAGTGGAAGAATAGAGAGCAATTTTGGAAAAAGGAGATATCCATAGACCTACCCAACTGCTTCTACATAATGGGTGGAAACACTGGGAACCTAGAGCCATGAGTCTGTCAAGAGATACATCACAGCACGGAACGCAAGCTGTTCAAGGCCAACGTTCCATGCCTGCCTCTGTGTACTCTCAACACCAGCACACCTAGGTTTTCACTGAGGCCCACACTTTCTGGTTTATTTGCTTTTATAAGTCTCAGCTTCCTCATTGGCAGACTAGGGATGATTATTATGTCTGAACAAAATACTGTATAGAGGGAGCCACGTATCTGACATGAAATAAGAGCTACAACATATCATTTACGTTGGTTTTGGTATTCCTCATGGTAGTCCTATAACGTACTCCTATGTATTATGTCCTCCCAGCATTTTTGAGCGTTCTAGAACTTTGGCCTCTAGAGACCCATGAAATGGACAAAAGAGTGTCCAGCACTCCTTGAAATACCTTGCAAAGTACTCCATTGTTGCACACATTCCTGTACCGTGGGCATAATGCCCCAAACTTTAATCAGATTCTCAATGCATCACACAGCTCCTGTGTGGTAAAGAATCACAGCATTAGGTGCTTTCATAGCCCAATTATGTCCTCAGCAAGCTGGCGAACCAGGAAAATGAGGTACTTCCTCTGAGGCTGGCATCACAGTGTAGGTATGATGTGCAGCTTTGCAGCTCCATTTTTAATTCCACACCATGTGTGTTTGTTTATTTTTCTTCATCCTTGTAACAGGAAATAGCATTTCAGATGCATTCCACCACAGAGATAAGCAGACAGTTAATTTTCACCTCGAACACTCCCAAGATTTAAGAAAATAAGAGAACTTCAATCTACTGCTCCTGACCTGCCAAGCACAACACCCTCAGGAGTAGCAAGAGTTAGTCTGAAAAAGCTATTCTGTGTCCAAGGGACTCTTCTCACACAGCTACCGACACAGGCAGCTCAACAAGCAGGACAGATGGCAGCCCCAACACTGGGCCACTGGTGCACGGAGGCAGCTGGGTTCTGCCGCTGCACCCTCTACCAACTGGACCCAAGCTTGAGCTTGTAGTTCTGGCATAGTTTCCCTAATTCTTTATGGTCTAAAAGGGGTTCTGTGCAACCATCAATTTATAGCCTTTTATGTATAATGGCCCCAGTTTAATATAGAAATGATTACACCTAGGTTGCCATTTTTATATTCATTAACTAAGAAAATATTTGATTACAAAAGATGGTTACCTTTCCGAATAAACTTATAATTTATTCATCAGATAATTCAAAAAATATTTATATTTTTTACCTTTTTGGCAATCTATAGATGGGAAATATAATTTATTCTGGCTACAGACAGCAAATGGTGAATATGTGAGTTCAAGGACCCATTAAACAAATATTTATTCAGTATTTATTAAGTGTCAGTTACTTTAATAGGGCTGGGGATACCAAGAGACAAAATAAAACAGTTGATGCCTTCATGATTGTAGAGCACCAGAAGGGAAATGATAACTAAAAATACACGTACATATGATCACTTTAAATTGTGCTCCTGAGACCTTTAGAGGACAAACTCGGTCCTGAAAGAGAGAAATGGGGATGGGGGGAATGACTTTAGTTAGAAGGCAAGGGAGAATATTTGAGCTGAGATTTGTGGGGCACGCCTCAGTTCTTGGCCCTACACGGAGGTCCCAGAACTTTGTGAAGAAGAGGTCTTAGGACCAGCAGAATGAAGAGTGAACTAACTAACCCTCTCTCACTCATTTTCTCACCTGTGAAATGGGAATGGGATTAGGACCAAGTCCATATGACTGTCATGGAGATTAAAATAGCTAGGAGTTCACAGTTTGTTTAGCTAAAGTGAGGCAAAGTGTTATGGAAGTGATTGCAACATAAATGCAATCCAGGGTCAAAAGCATGTGATAGGAGGAAGAGCTTGGCATGCTGGAAAACTGCAAGGATGTGTGGCTCTTGGGTGGAGCAGGAGTTGGAAGGTGGAGACAGAGAAGCTGGAAAAGGCACAGTCATTCCAGCGGCCTGCTCAGCCAATAGCAGGGAGGTCAACTCCCAGGCTAAGTTGTAGCGGAAGGAAGCAAGGGGTTTGGCAATGTACCTGCTAGACCCCAGAAGTTCACTCCCAGAGACTGGAAAATTATCTCAGACTTGCTTCACATATAGTTCTTTTATTGCATGATTCTATGAAGTAACTCAGCTCCTCAAAGGGAACAGTTTCTTTAGGTAAGAAGTTTTAAATAAAGAACCCCTGTTTCATTCATGCTCATTAAACTGTTTTTCCCCCCACGTAGATCCTTGCAATAATAAATATAATTATATCCATCTTTAATGACTTTGGTTCCTTGAGCTGCAGGTGCTGGAATACTGTATTTATTAACATATTTTAAGCCTTTTAAAAAGACTGCATTAATTCCTATGATAATTTAGTACCCATAATACATTCTCTGTGCTGAATAGATGTTAATCACCACAGAATGACTGATTTGCCGATGTATGAGCTAAGCCATGTTCTAACTAGTAGCTAGTAACTTTTTAATTCAATATTGTTACTGAAACTGTTGATTACAATCTAGTTGCAATAACGGCTCCTTGCCCCCTGCTGGCCTCACTCTCTGAGTACTCAGAGCAAGAGCCTTACAATTGGATTCTGTTCCACTGAAGATACAAGTAAGCATTCTGCACTCAGATAGTTGGATTCAGAGGAAAACTCAGCTGTGACTCACCTTGGGCTTGTTCACTGTGAGTTGAAAGTAGCAGTAGGTCTAAGGACAAGGGCACTGCAGACAGTGGGAGGGTGGAGACAGAGCCAGTTTCTACTTGGTGGGGTGAGACAAAGTGTGGCCAGAATCTCGGCGCTATGCTAATTTAAACTCACATTATTTTGAAAAGAGAAGCAAAATCTTAGGATGAAATTTAGATTAAAATGAAATGCTAATGTGGAGTATAGATTTAAAAAAATCATAATTGCACATGCCACATTCTTGGATGACCACCTCACATGCATTATGTCATTTAACAATGTGGCAAGCTGGTGAGGGAGGTATCACGATATTACAGTTTGTGTCCGGATGTCCCCCAAAGCCTCATGTGGTGGGGGGACAGGCTTTTCAGAGAGAGATGAAGTGAGAGTTTGTGACTGATTCAATTCATGGGCTAGTGCTGGGATTATGGTAGTGAGTACACACTTGCCCTAGGGTGGGTAACCTGCATATCATATAAAGGATAGCAAAAGGCTCTCTCTCTCTGTCTCTCTGTCTCTGTCTGTCTCTCTCTCTCCTTCCTTCCTTGCATCTCTCTCCCATTTTCTATTTTGTTGCTTTTCTTGTCCTCTGCCACCATGAATGGTTGCCCCTGTGCTATGCAGTACCCTGCCTTGGAGCCAGCGGAGTATGGAGGGAGACCTCTACAAACTGAGATAAATAAGCCTTTCTCCCTTTAACTTTGGACATCCAGTACTTTATCTCTGCAATGAGGGCAAAGTAACTAAGACACAGTATTATCTTTATTTACCTGAAGTATAGCCATATGGATTGTTTTTGGGTCACGTAGCTAGCAAGTGGCAGAGCTCTAGAGTCTGCTTTCTTGGCCATTACCTCTATAATCAATTAGTCAATCAAACAATCAATCAACCAACCAACCAATCACCCACCTAGAAGTGACATTTAGATTTATCATGAAATACACAATAAAGTGTAATGTGTCCAGATATCTGTCACAAAAACCTGGCATCTGTAAAACAAAAATGTAACAACTTTTCCATTCCTTCATGGCTTGGAGATCAGTGATTAGAAATGTATTACACAGATTTATGGGGAAATGAATGTTCATACTGTAGTCTTTCTTTTGCAAAGAATTGGGATGGGAGAAACCCCGAAGTCCAGAGAAAACTGCTGAGACACAGTGGGATGCAGTTACTCAGCTGCAGCAGGGAGCTGGAGTCCTCCATGGGTAGAACTGAGCCAGGAACTGCTGAAGAGGAGGCGCACCCAATGTTGCAAGTGGGGTTCTTCTCCTCCCTTTTTTCTTCCTAAATTTCACTCACATAGTTGTGAGGGCACAAATGCATGTATCTGGGCAGTTGTCTGCTCCATTACGTGATTCTGGTATAGGGAAAGGGGCTGAGCTCCACAGCTGGAGCAGTGGAGGGTAGAGAAAAAGAGACAAAGAAGGTGACTGGCAATAAGCCATGAGACACTCAGACTGCAGGAGCAAGTGCTGAGAAACATAGGTGAGCAGGCAAACACACCCAAAGCAAGGCTGACACGCAGCACTGGGGATGAGCTGAAATGCTGGCCACAGGCTTTTGTTAAATCATCGTTAACTCTATTCCCACAGAGTTCCGAAGGATTAGTATTCACTCTTCATAAATTAGGCCACTGAGAGCTCGTTCCCTTCAGTGCATACCCAGCATGTAATCAAAGCCAGCAAGACAACCAGGGCCAAATCCCAGGTCTGCCAAGGCCAGTCTGGCAATTCACTCACAAGGGAGTCCTGCCATTTCAGCAGGGCACAGCTCAGGGGATAAAGGGTGGATCCTTTCCACTACTCTATCCTGGGCGGTGATAGGTAAGCCAACAGTTTGCCTTGCATGGGGATGGCTGAGAGCCCAAGAGTGGCAGATGAACCAAAGCAGAGGAGTTTAGGGTTAGAAGGCAAGACTCCAGCTGCCTTCCCACCATGCCAAGTAAAACCTGAGTAGCCCAAGAGGGCTGTGCTTCAGGGATGTGTGTAGAACCCACTGGAACCTTCTGTGCTGCATTTCTTTCATCATTCTGTGGCATAAGGTTACACTTCTGGTTGTAAAACCATAAAACCAACATAGCAAGACTCTCTGATGGATTAGCCAAGCAAAACAAAACAAAATCCACCCAAACCAGGTAGCACATAGGCTACATAGGAAGGCACTCCCTCGCTGCGATGCTCTGAACAGTAACTCAATTATGTGCTTCTTTATCTAGAGTCAGCATTTCATTCTGCATTGCTGATATACCCCCATAAGGTTTAACCACATGAAAGAATCCAAGTGTGCCCACCCATGTGAAAATACAAATGAAGATGGAAAAGTGAATATATATCTGTTTTTACCCGTGCTACATTTCCTAGGAGGGACACCAGAAATTTTGCCAGAAAACACACAGTGTTTGTTTTGGTAGAAGCTCTTCTTTAAAACCTGGATTTGAAAATAAAATAAAATTAAAAAAATCTGGATTTGATGTAACTTTTGGAGAACAGGAGATCTCTCTGTAAGCATACCTTGTAGTTTGCAAAGGTGGCAAACTGGCAGCCCCTAGACTCAACCTGAGATGTTCTCATATGATTAGTTGCATCCAGTGCATTAAAATTTTTTTAAATAGTTGTACAACTTGTAAAAGTCAGGAGCTTTCTCGTAAACTCCCTCTGGCCTATTGTTGAAGCACTCAGCCCCTGTCCTGCTTCTTGCACAAACTTCTGGGTGCTTTGGACTTTTGAGATCATGGTGGACTGAAGGGGACTTGGACTCCATTGCATGGAAAAGCATTCATCCCACTCTGCTCATCTTGGCAGGAAAAATCTGCTATCCTTCTTGTGCCCTGCTTGGCAGGCTCACTGAGCTCAGTGCCTTGGGCTCCTGGGCCTTCTGAGGGTCCCCCCCATTCTGGGCCTGCACAGTTTTCTCTGCATTTTACGGGAGAACTTCCAGTCTATTCTCCTGGCCTTTACACAGCTATCTGACCTCTCTGAGGATGTCCAACTCCATCCTTTGTGCCCACAGGTGACTGTGGCCATGGGAATCTTTCTTTTCTCAGCCCTCTGGCACTGAAGATGACACTTTCTCTTCAGCACACCGGAAGTGATGTCCAATCAGGGATTATGCCCCTTCCTGTTGGAAAGTAAAGTACATGGGAGGATTGTAAAGGAGCCTTTAGGAATAAAGAGATAGCCTTGTTGCTTTTGGCTCCTCCATGTTACCTGCAGGTCAGCACAGGGTCCAGTCCTAGTTCACAGGGCAGCAGGGAGTGTGCGTGGGGGCTGCTGGCCAGAACACTAGGTAAGCTGTGCCAACTCCTCTGCCAAGTGTGGTGGATGGAGTGTAGCAGGCACAGGAGCCATGCCAAGCCTGCCTGAGATAAACAGAATTGCATCATGCTGGATCTCGGCCTTGGACTGAGAGGCATCGGTGGAGTCTGGCTGGACGTTGCCCGAGAGAGGAGCCCTGAAAGGAACCAGCCTGGCCACCTGCCACGGCCAGAGCTTTCACCTCCCAAGGGCTCACTAGCGGAAACAGTGTCAGTCCAGACCTTGACTTTTTCATACAGCAAAGAGGAGAATTAGAAAACTATTCAACTAAATAAAGTACTTGAAGCTACATACTATAGGGTACAAAGATTTTTTTTAAGGGTTAGAAGAGCTACTTGCTCTTTGGGTCAGTAACTGTCATAATGATTTTTCTCTTGCCATATGCTTCTCTGAATCGAATGAATGTGACATCTCCCTGTAAAGCATCTGTCCTCAGCCACTCCAAGGCACACGAGGAAGCTGTAGGCTCAGGCAGTGGATAGAAAAACACAGGACAGGATTCACATTCCTGCCATCCTAAAACGAAGTACTATACTTACATAATTCTCTGTTGTGTTTTATACAGTATTCTAGAAATGGCATAGGAAAAATTTAAATAAATAGATGTAGAATTCAGGTGCTTTTTAAAGCTTCTACATATATATGTATATGTATAAATACATGTATACACACATATGTGCATGTCTTATGAATTGATAGTTGCTCTCATTGCTAAACTAAAAATTCTTGTTTGCTCCCAAAAGGAGCTAAATATTTTAAGCACTGGTTGGAAATAGTAGCCCACTAATTTAAAATAGATATTGAAGGAGAGGCAGGGTGTATCTTTGTTTTGGTACTTTGAAATACAAAAAAGGAGTATTTTCCATTACGAGCCAAAGGTAGACTAGCACTCCCAACCTCCAGCCATACTTTCTAGACTAAGAAAAAAATCTGACAAGCAGTACAGGAGGAAGGGTTGCCTGTCTCCTACTGGTAATAATCTCTATCAAACTGATCCATTTCCTTAATTTTTTCCCCAAATATCTCACACCACCACCTCCAAGAGCTCATTATAAAATCCAAATGGGTTTAATGAAAACTTTACCACCTAACAAATGGCTTGAACAACCGCTCTGTTCTTGTCCTGAAGATCCTTGTGCTTATTTTGTCAGAAGCACAAAAAGTAGAAATGCAATTGTATTTGTGCTGATGCTAAATGTGAATAGATTTGCCTAAATGCCTGCTAATAGCCCCCCTAAAATTAGCTAGACTAGTAGTGCATGCCTAATGTGCTGTTGTCTTACTTGCTTTTTTGCTTTTTACTACTCCTTCTTTAATCAGAAGGGGACAAAAAGGACCCTGAGAAAAAAGCATGGGTCTTTAAGCTGTGAAACATTTTGTGTCACATGTGACTTCTGGAGGAAGAACATACATTCTGAAACTATCCCACAGTTCTGACATTCTGTCATGAAGGTGACAAATCCTAGTGCTCTAATGTTTCATTAAATTAAACATGAAATGTTTAATGTTTTGTTAAATTAAACATGAAGCTGTGACTTTGGACCCGAGAAGCACAGCCTTCCATCAATTCCTTGTGCTCCTCCAGGTCACTTTTTAGGTTATATAAATGGGGTTCTATTTATTAGGAGTGTTGCATTTCCCCCTGCAGTTAAAAAAGGTACTTTCTTCTAATGCATGTAGAAATAAAAACCAATAAGTAACACAGATTGCAGATGCTGAAAACATTCCCACACTCAGTACTACTGAGAACAGTGTGGAGACGGCCCCTCAGCTACTACTCTAGGCTCTTTTTTCCTTTCCAGATATTTGCATTGATCATGAGATGCTTCCTAAGAGCAGAGCTGTTACTTTTTAGATCAGCTCTGAAGCCCATTTCACAGAACACGCTGTTTCCCTGAGAGTGGAAAATATTGAGGCAGATTCTCAGGCTAAAGATGAAATCTTACCTGCTGCAAGTAAAATAACAACAACAACAAAACCTCCTGGGTTCTGAACCAGGAAGACAGAAATTGTCAACGAAAACAGAACAAGACAGAAGCAAAGCTCTGATTCTGGGAAGTATTGGCACAAACAGAGATAAATGTGAGCTTTAGTGAGACTGGATACTGCTGGATGGAGCCGTGGAAAGCAGAGACAGAGACCAGCCCCCGATGGGAGAGAGTGCAGTGAAGCTCATTCGCACCTTCCTTCCCTACCAACTCAGTAACATCCTTCAATAGACTTTGTAAAGTTGTCAGGAGCATGTCTGAGGGCTCCTGTGACACGGTTTCCAAATACTATTTAATAGAATGCATGTCAATGACAATTTTCAAATGGAGAGAAAATAAAAACCAGGACAACCCAAACCAACTATCCAACACTTTAAAAGGTACAAAGAGCAACTGTCCTAGGATGAAAGTGTCGAATCCTTTTACATTTTTCATGTGACTCTAAGTGGGTTATAGAGAGCAGCTCCATACATGGTGAGGCAGCGACAGAAGAGAGCCATTTCCCCAAAGAGAAAACACTTACCTCTTTCTACTCCTACCACATCTCACCTCTGTGCTCCTATCACTGGCCTAAAGCTCTAAAACAGCCCAGTTTGGGTAACAGATCCCTGCCCAGCGCAAACCTTCTCCCAGCTAGTTACCCAAATCGGTAGGAATATAATTGACACTTACCATTCTGCAGCTTCATGTCTGTGAGGCAAACTAAATAAATTAAATGGATCCTGCTTTCATCTTCTTTTCTAGACCCCAAATGCCTTAATCAAAAGGAAAACAAAACAGAACAAAACAAATGTTCCCTGAGGTCCTTTTTTAAACCACCAGAGCATAAGCAAAGGAATTGTGTTTTCCTTTTCCCTGCCCCCCTGCCCTGAATGCCCAGAGCCTATTCTTTAACATTAATAAGGGAGAATTACATTTAATATCTGTCTATTCCACCCTCTTGCTCCCCACCTTGGCCTTCAAGTCTATCACTTGTGGCCAGGGCTAGGCTTAAGTTACACTTTAAATCAAAATCTGGGAGATGCTTCAATTAGATATTTGGCTTGGCACACCCCTGTAAAACTCCCATGGATAGACACATTTGTTTCCTCCATACAAATGAACTGTGGTGTTTGTGGTCCCACTTCCTCTCCCCTATGTACACTTGCCTTTAAATGAGCTTAAGCTGCAGGACTTCATTTGGGGTTAGCTGTCCCGCCAAGCTCATTTGGCTTTTCCCATTAAGGCAAGAGGCTCTAAAAGGCTAGCAAGATGCTTTTTAACTATGTCTGAGGGGCCAGCCACATTTTGTTAACAACAGCTGCACACTTACCTGACACTCAGGACCTCGACAGAGCTGTCCTATACCTTCTGGGAGAAGGGACACCAACTGAAATTGACCAATCATTAGCCAGAGCCATACAGCCTGCACCAGATTCTCATTTTCCAAAAACCAAGTGAGGCAGTTTCCTCCAAAGTTCTTCCTCTGTTGGCCTCTCCCTGGTATGTACAGCTTGTCAAGGTCCTGGCTGCAGTTTCAAAAGTGCTACTCAATAAAAGGATTTTAAAGGCTGTGCCGGGAGCCGGGAGCCTCAGATCCCAGTTTGGCTTTTTCTCCATCAGCATTCCTCGGCAAGCCTGCACAAAGTGAGGTATGCTACATTATTTATGTCAGCTCTAGGCTCTGGAAAACACACACTGGCATCCTGATTACTAAGAATCCTCATGGATACAATTAAACCGTTCCCACATATTCTTTTCCTCCTCTCTTCCCTGATTCAACCTCTTTCAGGGGGAACAAAAGCACTTTGAGGCGTGTCCCAACTCATCTACCAGGAGCCAAGAAAGCACTGAAAGGCGGCCACTATGGGGAAAGAACCCAGGGAAATGAGGTCTTTCCCTGGCGGGAGCAGAACACACACCAAGGAAAGTGTAGACGACCAGTAGGAGAACTGCCCTTCAAGTGGTCTCGCTGGGCTAGGGCCACTGACACGGAAGTAGCAAAGTGAAGGCACTACCAGAAACATTTTGATGAATTCATGGAAGATTGATTTAGAACGGGCTGCTAAGGGAAGTAAGAAAGATCTGGCAACATCACTAACCTTCCAAGTTCATGGAGGGCGAGCACGCTCACCCCCAAACGCTCCTCAGTGCCCCATCAAAGTCACGACGCAAGGCGGGAAGAACAGAGATTTAGCCAAGTAGAGCAATGATTCTGTCCCCAAGTCTCCTCTTCAGAAAGAATAAGCAATTCTCCAAGTTTCAGTCCACCATTTTCCTTCTTGTTTTAGCCCAACGACGTGCTATGAGCTGGGCATATTAGCCACACGCACAGCGAACTCCGCCCTGGCTCAGCGAAGGCAGGAAGATGACAGGAACTTCCTCCTCCGGAGAAGCTGTGAGAAGGCAATGAGATTTCTCTGGTTGTCTACCTAGACAGTCCCCACTTGGCAGGCAGAAGTGACTTCACTTTGTGAAAGCCCCAGGCACTGCTTAGTGAAACAACCTTTGGCAGGACCTCACTGTTAAGTCAGTTCATCTAAGCAAGAAGTCAGCTTGGGGAGAGTCAATTGGCTCATGCAAGGACACACAGGGGAGAGAGCAACTCATCTTACTCCAAAGACTCCCTTAAATGTGCATTCTTGCATTTGCCAGGATTTTCTTTAAAGTGACTGTCACTTCCAATGACTTCGTCCACCCTACTCACACACGCTGGGTGGAAAGTTTCTGGCTAAGATGGAAGTAATGGATAAAGGACACGGGGTAGGTCAGTAGAGCAGAACCCAGAGTGGGAAAGCCTACTCACTGATGCACACATTAGCAGAGCAATTGGAAATGTTCTCTAGCAAGGGAAGAAGTGGAATTGGACCCTCAACAATAAATAGAAGGCAGGCACCATTATGGAAAAAGCACACACAGAAAATCATGACAGCAGGGATAACAACATAACCTGAGAATCTGAGGAAGTGAGGACTGGAAAAGTACAGAGTAAAAGTTTTCTTGTGAGGTGACTCTGAACTGGTGTACAGGCTCCCGGCAAGGCGCTGGGCTGTACGGTCCCACCCTGTGAGCCTTTCTGAGGCCCTGGCCCTGCAAGGACACATCATGTTCTCAGCTTCAAGTGCTTCCTTCATCTTTTCCACTACAAAATCTAACCCATGCTTCAAGATTTCTTGACTAAGACTTAGAAACAACTAATGAGTGCTGAGATCAGGTGCCATTACTTTGGAGAAAGGTTAGTCTACAATATTATTTATTCCTTCAAAAACTAAGTCACAATCGATGGAGAAGCTGACCTCAGATTCAAAATCATGACAAGAAGAAGCTCTGTGTTGCCCTTGAGGGCTGCAGTGCAGGAAAGTCTGCAGTCAGGCGCTCACACTGTGGCCCTGGACAAGTTATTGATCCTCCTTGAGCCTCAATTTTCTCATGTGGAAACTAAGATCATATTATTTTGAGGACTCAGTGAGAAATAGAAAACACATAGCTCTATGTCTGGTCCCTTTTAAGCCCATAATAACCCTTGGCTGCTGTGAATTTTCAAAATGTTTTCAATTAAGTGGCATAAAATTTATAGTGACATGGTCTGCACATGCCTGAGCCACATCGCTGAGTGCTCTCTGAACAATCAGATCATTATTGACAATCTGTGTGCAGAGCACAGAGCACCATCATTTGCCTCCAATAAACTTGTTCAGATGAATGGCCCCATGGCAGAGATCTCAATAAACACTAAAGAGAGGGTAGAAACTGACAGTATCAGGAGAGGAGTGGGCAACAATTATATCTTTTAAAAGAGGATTCCAAAGCTTTCCAACTTAATTGGATACCTTTCTGTGCATTAGGTTACACGCTGAAAGAGCTCTGCTGTCCACAGTCTTCTTCCTTCTTCCTGCAAACTATAAAGAAGAGAGGCTGGGAAGCTTCGGTCTAATGCAAAGCTATGTCTTTATGAAGAAGGACAGCGATGGCTGGACAGACGAGGCTACCCTTCCCCTCTTATGCTGTCCCGCACTGCTGGGCTCAAGCCCATGGGACTGGCTTCCCACCCAATGCTCCTCCTCCTCCACCATGTTTAAGGCCAAGCCAATGGAACTCCATACCTGATTTTCATTGCATGATGCTGCAAATCAGTTTGGACTCAGTCTGCTCTCTCTACTTACATACTGTCATGCAGTACCAACACAATAAGTACTCAACTTTTTTCCAAATATAATATTTTCCAGAAAGTGATTATTTCAATTTTGATTGTTTTAAAGCTTCTTCATAGACAAGGTTATACAGTTTGTGAGCTACTTTTTTTTTTTTTTCTGTTGTTGTTTTTCTTTTTACCTCTGTGGCTCTGGGGATCAAATCCAGAGCCTCGCATCTGCTAGGCAGATGCTCTAGCACCAAGGCACACACTCAGCATTGGTATTTTACTACCTAAGTGTTTTGGTAGCTATTTCTAGGTCTTTGGAATGAGAAAAGCAATAACTTTAACTGCTTCATATTTCATAAAGGCTTCATTTCCACTGGACAGCCATATACATAAAAGCTACCAGTATTTCTGAAGAGTAAAGAAATTTTTTGTTCATAGATCACTTCCCTAATATACTAGATGACGAACAACTATAGACAATCGTATTTTTTTCTGAATAAACAGGAGATGCCTGGAACACTAAGTTGTCTGTAGACCATCAAAAAGAAGTAGATTCTACATCTTCCCTGCTAGGAAATATTCCCAGGTTATCTACCCAGGAATACTTAAACTGCATGAGGATTATTAGTAATATTCCTTTCTCAATTAGAGTTCTAAGCGACTCTGTCTTTTGGCTCTTGTTAGGCTACTTGAACAAAAATAAAATATGTTGCATCATTCACCGAAGCTGTTTTTCCAGTTGAAACATGAATTATGAGTCCTTCTGAAATACACCAGCCGGTCAAGTTGTAACACAGTCTTGCACCAGTTACTGCTCAGACCACCACTAACCACTTTCTAATATGAGTCATGCTTTTGCTTCATTAAGCGACCATTTCCCTTTATTTAGAATGTATGGCCATGGAGGTGCGGATTATATTAAGTCAGCCTGAACGCAAACATTTCTTCTCTGGGTAGAGTACACTTCATTTGATGGTGATGCTGCCTGTATGGGAGCGCTTGCACTTCTGCAGTGTGTGGGAGTAAGAATGTTGGTCCGCAAATGCAGGCTTGTTTTTGCCTCTGTGCATAACATGGACACACTCTTGATCTTCAAATTCTATAGTTTTTGCATAGTTTTAAAATTTGGGGTGTGAGCTCCACCTTAATCCTCATGATGGATGACGTCCCTGAATACGTACTGCTGAGGCATAGGCATGTCCCACTTGCAGCAGACATGAAAGACAGCCGTACCTTCCAACGTGATGATATAAGGGATGCCTTGAGGTCCCCACTTCCTCTTACCATAGGGATAGAGCAAGTTGTTAAGGTACTAATTGGTGTCTTGAATCCCTGCAACACCAGAAAAAGACCCAGACATTGCATAACCCTTATCCAAACAACTGCTTTCCATGGAGGCAAAAGCAAAGTAATCATTTTACTCCCAGAAGTTAATTTTAAGCTGTTTATAGAGAGGATTTGCAGCACTTTTCTTATCTATACAAGTTGATTGAAAAACTTGGCTGACTCTTTTTTATTTCTGTTTGTATAAATATATTTCTTAGCTTTACAAATTCTTTTTTTCTTTATTAATACATGTTTGCAGTGCGTATTGATTACTTTCATTGTGAGGGTTGGTCCAGGCACATAACACGTAATCTGAATTCTTTGTATTTCCACTCCCTCTCCTTTGTCTTCCCCTCCCACACCTCTAGATCCCCTTCCAATTTGCAAAATATCCATCTCCCTGTTTCCTATTATCCATCCTTCATTTTGCTCTTTAAATTATTTATACTTTGGGTTTCTTCTATAAGAGAAACCATGCAAAATTTAAGCTTGTGTGTCTGATTTATTTCACTTAATGTCTGGCCAGTGCTGCGACACTACACAGCAGCTGGACACAGCACAGCAGGGCTCTTGGCGGAGCTCTTGCATCTGGGGAGCATGCAGGGCTGATGACCAGTGTGCCCCCTCCACCCCACGGCTTCCCTCCCCACCCCCGCACTCTAGAGAGGGGCATCTGTTGTCCCCCATTGTGGGTCATTTTAAGAGAATTGTGGCTCCACTGTGCTTTCTCAAGTTGGCATCAGTGAGCATAAGGTTTTCCATTGCTTTAGCAATTACTTTCCAACTCTGAGCTATTTTACATCAATGTAAACAAAATCCAAATGAGACTTAAATGGTCAGTTGCTCCCAAACCCTAAAAATCTACAGAAGAAAAGAGAACACTAGAAAAAATATGGTCTGTTGGGAATGTCATTGAAAGACTCACTGTGAAGCTGGGAAGAGAGCCCTTGTGCATAAATTCCTCTTTATGTGGAGGTATTATTCTCCTTTTCATTATCCCAAACTCACTGTCTCTACTACTTTTTCAGGTTTCATCCATTTAAAAAAAAAAAGATTATGGCCCATGTTTTCACAGTCTGTGATTTTGAGCTGTAAGGGAAAAAGCCTCAGTCCGGGTGTTACTCTAAGGAAGGCTTTGTAGGAGTTATACTGGCCTGTTGTGAACACAAGCACAGTTGTAGGACAGGCATTCAACCTGTTCACAGCTGGAGCGCATGTTCATGTTTGGGACTTCAGTCTCCAAGAAGCTTAAGTTTATTACTTTATCTTTTATTTTTATTTTTTGGTACTGGGAAATGAACTTAGAGCCTTATGTTTGCCAGGCAGATGCTTACATCATTGAGCTGTATCCCCAGCCTGAGTTTATACCTTTAGATAGCTCATACATACAAGGAGGAGAATAATGGTGCCTGGTTTGTGCAGGGTTTCTAAGGTTACACTTGGCATGTCACACTGGGAATATACTAATGACTCAGTAGCTTGGAGATGTCATTCATCCTGGACTCAGATAGAGCCCAGGATGGCTACTCATTCTTCCCTTGCAGTTGAGGAGCTGGGAACACATCCTATTATTTTGGAGCAATACTGACATCTCCTGAGTGGCTGGCAATACCCTGCCTTATATCCTGTCACTGGGAAGAGGGTGGAGAGAAGGAACACAACCACAGACCACAGCCTGTGTGGAGGGTGAAGGGGGCTTCCCAGCAGCTACCTTCTCCAGTCAGGCTGATCCAGGGTGGCAGATTCCCACTCACCGCCCCGGGGCATGGCAGGGCAGAGCCCATGCTGAGCCCTCTGGTAGCACATGGGGAGCTCTGTAGCTCAGCATTTCCCAACCCCTCGTCCTTTCTACTGTCGGCTGCCACTCTGCTCTATCCGGTCTTTCTCCGCTATCCTGACAGTTCTCCAGCTCTTTAGTTCTTCCTTTTATTTTAATATGTTTCTTCAAAGTAACTTACTGCTTCCACTTTAGTCTCATCTTGGCGAAGTATAGCCACAAAAATCACAGTTGGCATGCTCTTCTTGTGCCTGCCCCATGCATTTGTCCTAAGATATAACAATAGCGAAAGGGGGGGGATCACTATATAATTCTTCAGGATGCTTTTCATTGATCTTTGTGCTATGTGCAACTTACACATATGTTTGAAAATACTGTCCAAGATGGGATTTTATTTTTTCTTTATTTTTTTGAACCAGAGTATCTAGTCATGCCTTTCCCCTTTAAGAATGTAGTGCCTGGGAGTGAAATGTCAGCAGGAAAAGAAATGCTCTAAAAATGAAGTTTTTATTACATCCCAGAGCCCAACTAGAAAATTCAGAGAAGAGCCCACAAGCTGCTTTTCATCTCAGGGCCGGACGTGTGAATGGGTTAAAATGCTATTTATCTTCCAGCAGGTTACTTGGGCTTGGAGCCATGTAAACTCAGTGTTTGTAGAGATTCCCTTGGGGACAAAGGAAAAATCATCTGTATAGATCAAGTGTGTATTAGCGGCATTAGCAATTGGTCTCTGGAGACTGATAAAGACCTTTTTAGACAGATATTACTGCATGGCTTTGTAGGAGCTTTCACTGAATTAGCTTTGGCTAGCACGGGTTTGGGGCTTTCTTCATGTCCTAAGCATCAAAAGGAGAAAAGTCGAATCACAAATGAAGCACCAGCAAAGAACCACCACTTTCACTGCAGATAAACCTCAATACCAAGTCCACATTCTGGTCCCCATCAATATTTCATGTTCCCAGACTCATAAGAAAACACATCTGTTGCCTTCCTGCATTGTAATGTGTGGGATGGTGAAAGATTATTACAGCACGGGTTCAAGAATTTAAAAATTCATCACCTTCTCAATTTAGAAAGCTGCTGTGTGGTTAGGACTTATGATGGCTCCATAGGCATGAAATGACCAGGAGGCGCCAAACCCTGACCTGGAGACACCTGCGATGTGCATGAAATCTCAGGGCGTGATGCGCATTGCAAAGCGAGTGCCTAGAACTGCGACTGCTGGGGTTGCAGACTGAGCTGCTAGGTGAAGGCCTGAGCCCAAGGGCAGGTTCTGTGTGGATCTCGGCATTCTTCGAGGCACCTTTCAGGGACGCGGCACTTTACAGCACCATTCTCATTTCTACCAACTGGATCTCCACCACCCCCACCCCTCCTCTGGAGAAAGTGGCCCAGACCTCATTCATGAAAAAATGGGAGCTGCTGGCTGGGGAGGAGCCACAGAGAATTTCACCTGAAGCAAATGGTGAAGGGGAGAACATGCATAATTTTCTGGCCTGATAGATTATCTCGCCACCTACCTTTGTTTTTCCCCAGGGGAAACTCTCAGTGGAATGAACCCCAGAGACATGGTCACCATTCTGCTTGGCATCCTAGATACCTCACTGTGGGGAGGGTCACAAACACATTAGTGCTTCTGCTCTGTTCCCCAATCAGTGCCTTTTTCATTTGCTCATCTTTGGGGTCACATCATTAGGCTGTTAAAGTTGGGCATCATTCTGAGTGACAGAGTTCCTTGGCCTGTGAGGGTATGACACAGAGTCCCTCAGAAAGCAGCCTGGTGGAGGAGGCAGCTAGGATTTAATGTCAGCTCAAGCCAGCTTTCCACACAGCATCTTTTCTGCAGATGTAGATGGACAGCGGCAGGATATGCTCAAACTGCTGCTTAGTGAATGCATCTCGTTCTAAGAAATCCTAGAGCATTAGATCTATGCAGAAGCAGAATTTGCTAATAAGTAAAAGAAGAAGAATCTTTATTCCTTCTACTTTAAGTCAACAAACAGAACGCCAGGAAGCCTGACCTCACTGTTCCACATAGGTACCCTCTCTCCCCAGTGTGGCTGCTGCCGATTCCTGGAGGGTAGGTTGCTTTCAAGGGGGATCTCCAGGGCAAACTCACCCTGTGACAGCAGAAGGCAATCAGTTCCCTAGCATGATATTTCCCTAGCATCATCCCTACCTAAAAATTCCCTCTTGGCTTCCTCATCCAAAGGACAAAGCCCTCATTCTCTTCAGGCCCTGTCTCATCACCTGTCTTTTGCTTTATGCTTCCCAAATAAAACATTTCTTGCATGATCTCATTTTGTGCAATACTTTGAGTCTTTTTGAGCTTTGTTATACTTAGAAGGGTGTTCTTGCATTTTTTAAAATTTCTAAAACCTGAGATGTAGTTCTCGTGCATCCTTCAAGATGCATTTGTACCCCTGTCTTCCAGACACTGGGCTTTCCCCCTACCTTTCCCAGTGGAGGTAATGTCCTTGCCAGGGTACTCCATGCATAGCAGTCACAACTTTTCAGAGTGATTTATTCCTTACAAAAATGGTTGTCCCAGTGACCTGCACATTGTAGGTGCTCAATCATTTCTAATGACTATTATTACGCCATCATTGCATTTAACTTACCACCCCGGTATTTGCTCACCTGCCTTAAGGTCTTCATTAAACACAGGCTTTGAATGGTAATGTCTTTCCCAGTACTATGACCCACAGTAGGTCTCAGGGGGGAAGTGATTTGGATATCTAGGGACTCTACATGATGCCTAGACAGCATTCTAGGGACTCATCAGACAAACAAGTTGGGATTAAGGCTCTTCTAAATCCTGTTCCAGGAAGCCTAAGTCTCAGATAGTTTTTTCCATTCTGTTTGATGGCTACTGCCTGTGCCAACAAATACACCTCAGTCTGGTATTCAGAAGCTCCACATCCTGGGAGCCAATAGAGCTGATGTAAGGAAAAGGCTTTCTCTCTGCTTTCTGTTACTCTAATCAAACTATGTGTTACAGTGACTTGCCTAATCTGATTTGAGAAGGGCCTTAATACCAGGGTAAAAGCAAAAAAATGAAGCCAGTTCTTCAAGGAGCTGCTCACTTTAATGGCAATTTCTTTGTTGTCCATTGTGACAAGCGCATCCCCCGACTGGGGACAATTGTTGCACTTGGACACAAGCAGGAGGCTCTCCCTGAGGCTGCATGCATTTTTTAGGGCACAAGTCAGCCCTTCCTGATTTAATTAGAGTTTTTTTTCTCTCTCTCCACCTCTCTTGACCTTCTGCTTGATTATGTAGTGAAGTATTCCTGGAGAGCAATAATCCTGTAAGCTCAACATCAACCTCCAGAGCTATGAAAATGACAAAGCTGTCAAAATTTCAGCCTTACAACTTCCAGACGGGGTCAGTACAGAGATGTAATGGCAGAGAAATTGAAGAGCCAGAATCCCTTAAGATAAAACATGAAGAGTTAAAGAAATGAAAGCACCCAAGCAGTGACAACTGGAAGTTAGGTTGCCAACTTGTGCCTTTCTCTGTGCACCATTAACAAGGTGATTTAGTGATTTCCATGTGAGCTGCCATTCCCTTGGAATGCTATTAGTGTCAGAGTTTGGGAAAGTGAGGAAGTCTTTTTTCCTCCCCGAGTATGCAAACAGAAGCTTAGAAACATGTTTGCATTAGGATTGGATGATCTAAACCAACAAAGTTCAACCTTTTCACTAGAAGCTGTGAGCTGTTTGACAAGACCTACTTTTTATCAGGCAGGTTCAAAGTCTACACACTGCAGAGGCTTCCCTAATAAGAGGGTCTAATAAGATTATTTCCTTAAAGATGTAACCTTGGCATCCATCCACCTACCAGAAGGTAGAGCGGATTCATTTTCTAAATTGCTTACCTTCAAAAGAAATGCTCTGTTGACTGGGGTAGGGTCCCAGCATGCCACACCAAGATGCTATTAGGAGGATTCTAATTTGGATTTGAAGTGGTTATTCTCTCTCTCTCTCTGTCATAATTTTTCTATCACTAAAAAATTAACACTCCAATTACAAAGACTGTATTTTTGTGGAATCAGTAGAAGTGACTGGTATTTCACTATCCCCAAAAATCTCACCTCCAAGAATCTAGCTTTTTCTCAGCGACACATTGTGCCAACCCTTAAAAAGTTTAGCCAACATAGATGCATTTATGGTCAAGCAGGATTTAATAGAAGGAAAGAGAAATGGGGTATATCTATATTAAATATATATAGAATAAAAAAGGACTCTATTCAGAAAATTTTTCAGGCTTGTATTTTGTCCCATTTCAGATCATAATGGCAAATCTTCAGTTGAATGGGGAGGTTTGGGAGGAAGAAAGACTACATGATGATCAAACTGAATTCCTTCTACTTTCCTGCCTCCTCCTTGCCTCCAGTGTGGCTATGTGATCTGCTGAAATAATGAAAGCCATTTTCACTGTCCCATTCCTGGGTGGATTGGTGCTTGGCCATATAAAGGAAACGTGATTTAAACAGGAACCATTTAAACAGGTCATTGTGTTTCTCAAAGATCACAGAGTGATTCGTTTATGACATTTAATGATCTCAAAGGGCATAGAAAGGAATATTCCTCAAATAAAACTTGAGTTCACTGTCTTGTAAAGAGAGAGAGGAGTAGAGCTGATTGTGCATATAGGCTCATGACAGGCACCTGTCGCTGAAAAAGTGTCTTGTATACCTTTGTGTCCTAGCACCGAGCACCCTGGAAAAACCTCATACCGCATGCATTCTGCAGGCGCTCGCACATATATTTCTCTGTTCATTTGAACATTTCTGAAATAGGGCTTCCTCTTGGCAAGTCACAGATTAATCTGTGAAGTTTTTCTCCTCTTATTTATATATAACATGATGGTCCAGCTTGCAAGCAAGTCCATTTTAGGATTGATGAAATATCGTCATGGAAACTTGGCAAATTTCATTCTGATAAATAACTGAATGAATAGGCCACTTTCCCATGAAGCTTTCAATACTTAAGGTAACAAAGGTATTTAATGACAAAGAAGGCATCAAACTTTGTCATGAGTGACTGTAATACAAATTTATTTTTATCCTGAATAGACATATTAAAAACAAGACAAGCCAACACAAAGTGAGAAAGAATGGCAGGCGGGGAGATAAAAGACAAGAGTTCATACCACTAACAATAAATATAATATTATAAAGAAGGGAACTTATTTTTGTATACCAGGTACTTTCCCCATATTTTCTTTCAAAAAGGGAAAATAAACCTCAAAAAAGCTACATTTCTTCCTCAAGGTCTAACAAGTGATGTGAGCACCATGCAAAACATGACTTAAATCCACAATTCCCTAATTTAGGTTCTGTGCTCCCATCTGTTTGAGGTGCAGAGCAGTTCCACCGACTTGCATTTGTATATTGAGTAAGACAATTTGGACCATACTGGAAACTAGCCTTCAAATCTGTAACCATGCCACTATTTCAATATTCTACCAGAGTTGTTTTCAAATTATCGAGCATTGAAATCTCCCGAGGATCTTGAAGAGCTATGGATGGTGGGAGCCCCTCCCTAGACATTCAGAATTCATCTGTATAGGGTAAAATTTGGGCATTAGGATTTCAAAAACCCCTCACATGAATCTAACACATTGCAAGTTTGGGACCCACTGCTCTGGGGAGTTTTCATTTTGCTCTGGGGAAGTGAGACAGATATCTCATTCCTGGTAGAAAAATCTGCATAAGTGATCACACACAGAGCCTCTCTATCAACTTGCTATTAGCCTGTCTCTTTCCCAAGTCACACATGTCATATTTTAAGAGTGTCTCTCTCTTTTTTGAAAGTTGCATTTATTAAGTCCTCTGTACTACATTTTCTCTGGGACTTGCTCATGTCATCCCATCAAAATAGAAGATAGTCAGTGCTTTGTTTCCTCTGGATAGCCTTCCTGTAAGGCGAGACAGGCATTCATCCTTCTTTCCTCCTGAAAATGGCTTGATGAAAGGGTTTGTGACTAGTTTCCTGGGAGAATCATTGCCTTCTTCTCTTTCTTACATGGTGGGCAAGATATGTGGTCCCATCTTGAAGCCCAGCCCATTAGTGAGTTTGATCTCAGTGTCAGTGCAATTGTTTAAGGCTGGGGCCATGAACACTGTGGACTTCAGGGCTTTTGTTAGAACATGATGGATGTGTGTAGCACAGGATTAGCCTTACCCAAACATATGACTACCTCTTGGTTTTTGAAATATGAGATTAAAGATGTTGGAAAAGATGAGAAGAGAGCCTGAAGAGACTGTCTTATTCACCTGGGTCTTTCAGTGTGATTCTTCTGAGGGCTTTGGACCTCAAGAAACTTGAAGGGACTAGAGACTAAATAAAGATTAGTTATGTGAGTGGTCATTTATGTAGATATGACAGAACCCCGCAGAGAAACATAGGACCTCGAGGCTCAGCCCAGACTCCCTGTGTGTTTGTGCTGTCACCACTATTACTACAAAAGGTCAGTAATACTCAATGGAGGCGACACTACAGGAAAAGGACAACTGGAAACTTCCTTTGTAACTTCATGGACTTTGTTCAGTAAGTTTTCCCCATTAACTGGTTTTATATGTATCTTTTTTGCCATAAGAAATAATAGCTGTGAGTATAACAGCTTGTAGTCAGCACAGTGGGTCCTTCTTATGAATTATTTAAAGTGAGAATGATCTTGGGGTCCTCCAAAGATGCAACTGTTACCAGAAGTAAAGGTGTTCATGGGGACCCCTAAACTTTGCAGTGGATATCAGGAGCAAAGGTGATCTTATGGATTTTTCTAACTCCACAGGAAAAGAATTATTTTCTTTTGTACTTGATCAGCAGAGGGTACAAAGCAAGACTGGGCGGTAGTCAGTGTTGCTTCTACACAGTGGAATACAACAGGGTCAAGGTGATTCTTCAAAATATTTTTTGAGCCCCTGACATCTAACATGCCTATAAGTACCCTTGGATTTTGTTTTCAGTTGTACAAAAATCTTCTTTGCTGTCCCTCAAACATATTATTTATTGAGGTGCTTGCATTTGTAATATACTATATTACTTCACAGGCTCTTTATAAAAAGAACTAATAGAGAACTTGATAGATAAATGAGCTTATTACAATGCCTCATACATAGAGGTATGATGCCTAGTGCTCTAATTAGTATTGTCATTTTAATTTTTAATATTTTCCAATTACAAATTTCTTCCAGAGATCAAGCCTAAAATCTCACAATTATATGCTTGGTATAAGGATTCCAGAAGACAGCTTCTACCTCCGCCTCTGGATCTCTACAGTCTACGTTGGCAGCCACTGGTTTACCAGGCTGTCTCTACCTCTTAACTCTGGAGCCTCAGCTAACATTTGAGAGCACACTTTGGATTTCTGTGATAAAATATGCATATTTCCTGAATCCCAAAGTATTCTCACTGAATGTAATAAGTGGAAAGTTATTTTACAGGAAATGAAAACCTAAGATTAATATTCTTTGATGCCACCTCATCCCCTCAGGACAATTATTCACTGTACTAGAGCAAAATAAACTTGCAAAATATGGGAATTGGTTTTCTCCTCAGATTTCTAGGATAAGTGAACTCTCAAAACTACACAGATCAATTCCTGGATGCTGTACCTGTTAGCTCACCTTGGAAAATAGGCATTGGGTCTTTTACCACACGAGAGTTTAAACAACTTCATGGCAATGTGTCAAGAATAGAGAAAAGGAAAAATGAAAGGTAATTTAAAAACCAATCAATCAGCAAATGACAATATTTATTAATATGTGTGTGGAGGGCCCTTACCAACTTCATGGAACCTTCAGTGTTCAAATATTTCTTTGTTCTGCCAACTAATACTGTGTCTATTGAGTTTTCCTTCCTACTGTGAATTCTGTGAGATGCCAGGATACAATATACCTTTTGTGTTCGAAACTTCTAGTTTTAAATGGTGGCCAATGCTGAATTGGGTCCATTCTAAAAAACTACAGAAAAGCTTCACAAAAATAGAGGATGTTTGTATCAACATTTTCTCATGGGAGCAGAAAACACTTCTCATCGTGTCTCTCACAACAGTGACGCTTAACCATGTTTGGAAGCATGGGGACAGATGATAGAACACATACAGGAAAAACAAAACATCCAGTACAAAGTGAGGTTTGTGAGCCAAGCGACAAGTGAGTGCCATGCTGAGGAGGGAGCCAAGGGAAAGATCATTCCAGACAATGCCCCACTCACACCCTCCAATTAGTCTGTCATGATGACTTACTCCTAGTTTGCTCAGGCAGCCAAAGCATGGTTCCTTCACAAATGTTTCCATAGATCCCTGGTGAAGTTCATTCCCAGGTGGAGAATCCACAGAGATGAGTCAGGCCGTGGCTTGTCCACACATCATCTCCCACTCTCCTTGGACTTCAAAGACAACTTCTCAAAGCTTCCAAAGCCCAAAACATCTTTGCCTGCAGTTATTTATTCCCACCATTCAGGGGCAGCTGCAGAGTATAATTTTGGCTTATCATTTTTCTCTAGGGTCACAAGTTTTCAATTTCCCTTTTCTAGCAACAGAAACAGTCCTTTGACAATGAGACTGACTCTGGAATGCTGTGCCTTTCGCCATTTGTCTACAGATGTGCCTATGTGTGATGACTGAAGGAGAGCGTAGGTAGTGGTGTAGAAAAATTTATGTGATTGAGCTCAATTTCCTCCCCCACCCCAGTACTGGGGATCAAACTCTGGACCTTAAGCCACTGAGATATATGTCCAGCCCCTGAGCTCAGTTTTAATTACTTAATCTATATAAAGGGAGAGAACCGATGGGGAGGCCTAAGTGAGATAATACATGCACAGCGAATAAACTGCAATACATAGTTGGCAAGTAGCAGACCTTATTACTATTGCTCTATGTTACTGGCACTAAAGGTCTAATAACACATTTCAGATGTGTGTAACCCAAGCAGCAGAACTTGCTTCCTTCTGCTACCCACCGCGTGCCTCCTTACTCATGTCTCAGCACAGAGTGCCAGAGCAGAGAAAATGGAGCAGTTCTTACCAGAGGGTCCCGCAGCTAGCAGAGACCATCTTTTTTCCCATTTCTCTATTGCTTCTCATGTTATTGTAATTGTATCATCACAGAAGCTAGAAAAAATAAATTTAACTATTTTAGAATAAGAGATTATAAGATACACTTCTTCCTTTTGGCTTTCAGATAAGAGAAGGTTACCTATGAATTCATTTTGGAGGGAGTTTTGAACACTATTTAACAATAAAATGGATAGGCACACAGGGATTTCTGATAGATGGAGGCATTTTGAAACTAGATTTGGGAGACAAATGTATGACTGCCAAATTTGCTAGAAGCCCTTGAACTGTATACTTACAATGTGTGGCTGTGCAGCTAAAGAGGGGATGGAAGAAGGGAGAAAGAGAAAGAAAGGGGGAAGGAGAGAAAAGAAGAGAAGGGAAGGGAAGGGAAGAGAAGAGAGAAAGGAAAGGGAACATAAAATCCAACCTCTGAATCACAAGTATTGAGGCATCAAGTCTAAACAGTAACACAACTTCTGCAAGCCTGAGAGTATCAGACCCATTTCCTGTGAATGGAGACTCTGGCTCTCCAGAGGGGCCGTATAGGATCATGGGTCTGGTTCTTTCTGATTCATGGTCTGACATCAGCACAGAACATGAAGCTGTTCTTGGAAATAGAGAAAAGTAGAAGCCAGGACAGGAAATCTCCTGCTGGCTCATTTCCGTTTCCACTGAAGAATCCCCCTGTTTAGGAATCACTCCTGTAGGATGCTCTAGTATTCTCAAATCTCCCATCTGTCAAAACACACCCCTAACTCTGTATCTGTTCAAAGGAGCAAACAAAGCAAGAGAGACATAAGAACAGATGAATAGCCTCGAATATCATTCCTCCCTGGGGGAGCCTTGATTAGTGGAGTCTCACATGCCTGACCGCAGGTTCTAGAGCATGGGTCTTATCTACTCCATCATCATCATGTAAGTGACCACATTAGAAAAATCTGGCCCAGGAAGGCAGATTGTACATTCACTGGGCAAAGGGTAAGGAATCTGATAAACTCAGGGAAGTGAATGGCCAATTACATTTGCCACATTTCCTCTGTGCCGGAGGCACTTCCTAATGCCTCCTGTGTCAGGCATTTAGCTTGCATGTGCTCGAGTCTCTGCTGATATGTATCTACAGTTGGCAACAGTTCATGCAAGCACTCATTTGATTTTCTTTGGGTATATAGGGTTAACATGCATTATTTCTAGGATTTATATTTGACATCCAAGCTAATATTTGGTATCCTATGAAATAGCTGCTAGTCTCACAGTGAAAGAATGAAGGTTGACAGATCCAAACCTTGCCTAGGTATTATTAGTTGCACTATGGTGCACCAGTACTGACTCACCCCAACATTAGACTATATCATCCTGACGGGGCTCCTGGGGAATCCATTTAAGTCAACAGACATCACAATAAGCAAGTCTCCTACCAACAGTTTCAAACGTGTACAATGAGCAGTGTGTTACTGGTTTAATTACCTCAAACTATAAGCGACATCTTGGGCATTTAGTCAACAAAATAGTCTGACATGACTAAAGGAGTACAATACCTTTCACACCCAAAGCTCAGTTTCCTTCTAAGAAACCACCATGCTTTAAGACACTAGCAAGATTCGGTGAATATGGCCATATGATTTTTTTCACATCCTAGGTTCTGAGATAACTCATTCCACATCATTATCTCATTTAATGCTCTTAGTATCCCAAAGGGAAAGGTATTATCATGGCTTAGAAATGCATTAGAAGACCTGCGTTGACCCACATTTCTCACGAAGGCCTCAAGGGTCTTAAACAATCAAGGCTCCCAATTTACAGCAATGTTCCCTTCAAAATTCATGTTAAAACTTAATTCTCAATGCACAACTATTAAGAAGTGAAGCCTTTAAGAGATGATTAGGCCATAAGAGCACCACCCTTATGCATGAATTAATCACCTCATAAAGTGGGTTAGAGGGAGCTGTCCTCCCCTTTTTCTCTTGCTGTCTTCCTGCATGTGGGGATACCTAGACAGGACCATCAGAGAGGACCAGGCCCTTGCCAGCCTCCCACCTACTCATACAGCAGTGACTTCATCTTGAACTTCTCAGCCTCCAGAACTTTAAAAAAAAATAAATTTCTGTCCTTGTTAATTATCCAGGGAGGGGGTTGGTGCTAGCAGCACAAATGGACTATGGCATTTTCTGTGGTTTTGCTTCTCCAAGATGACTGCTTGCAATCATTGCCTACCTGTTACCCCACCCAGATCTTTGTACTGGGCAGATAAATCCAGCCTCGCCCCCCTCCCAGTCCACACATGTGAATATCAAATGTGAGCCCATACTTGGCTCCAGCCTGTCTTTTTCCACTTTTGCTTCCTTGGATTTGTGCTTTGCTGCCCCACACATTCGACCTTGACCCTTTCTGCATCCCGCTGAGCATGACCTTTTTGACCTGTTGGGCCTTAGGCTAATGTCAACCTTCCTGTGCCCTTCTGCTCACAGCCCTTTTAATGCTGTACACTGCTCTCATCCCTCTGAAGGCGAGCCTCTCCCACTTCCAGCTCTTTCCATGGAGAATGCAACAGGCATCCCTTACCCCTGAAACTGCAAGGTCTACCACACTTTCAGGCACCGACTTCCTGGCTAAGAAATGAATAAACACTGCCCTTTGTAGCCAGTCACCAAGAAATAAAATAATGCTGGCAAAAAATTGATTATTCCCTCAAAAACAAGAATCAATTCTTTATAGAATAGAAAGATACCGGAATATCTTTTCAGCCCCTATGGCACTTGAACATGTTGACCCTGAAGGCAGAGATTATTTTATTTCAAAAGCAGGACTTTCAAAGTATAGTTTTTTTTTTCTTTTAAAAAATGAGTACTGTACTTAGTTGATCAAAGGCCTTTATTTGAAACCTGATAATTTGGAACTGGAACATTGTTTTTGAAGGTAGTAGCTCTGAGATACAGAAATGGTGTCTGGAACAAAGGAAGATAAACTCCAGAAATCAGTCTATTCATCTGCTGGAATTACAGGGTATATCCTTCTCATTGTCTTCTAAAATTAATTTGATTCCTAAAGGAGTTTAATCACAAGGGGATCAAGAAAGGCTCTGAGATAATTGAAGGGACCCCAGACAGAGTAAGCGGGGATGTGGAGCGGGAACGTGTGTTATTTACCAGCTAGCACAACCTCATGGAAATACACATAAAGACAGCAGCCCCTGGCAAAGCCCATGGGGCTGCCAGCGCTCCTCAGCTGATGCCCAACAGAACTGAAATCCAATGGAAATCAAGCAGCAGATTATATGTGCTGCAAGACTTGAAATCTAACACGCAGCCTAATGAGCATATTATAACTGCAGGCTCTGCTTGTTAACTGTTGAAAATGTTTTCACAAGGCTTCGGGTATGGCAGGATAATGCTGGTTATGAAACAGTGATGCTGAAAGGGGACTCTGTTCAAGCCAGGCTCAAGCAAGTCACCTGGATAATGTCAGCAATTAGAAATGAATCAAATCACACCTGGACTTGGGTGTTCCTCTACAAGAGCTGGTGGTTTTTCTCAGAGCCCAGAACGTAAACAGTATTGTCAGGTTCGGTGAAGAGAAGGGCCATTAAACTACTCCCAGAGGGCTGTAAGAGGCACCTTTGATCAACTGAATAGAACTCCACTCAAGGCTTGCCTCTAATGGCAGGTAGGAAAGTTCTTGGATGATATCTGCAGCATTCTTAGGAGCAAGTTTTTCAGGGATTACTTTGAGCATAGACACATACACATATGCTGCAGATAAAGAGGTCCTTAGGGAGTTGTCCCACTAGATATGTTATTACTATATGCAGCTGTTATTGTGTTGAGTAACACCCTCTGAATTTCTCAGGTGACTGAAGTCAAAGCATTAACATGTTGTTTAGCTGTTTAGTGGTGAACATGGGGCTACATGAGTTGGAAAGTTGGTTTAGACACTTTTTTCTTAAGCCCATGCTATACTGGTATGGGATCTTTGTGCTGGTTTGCTTTATATTTCCCAGGAACCTTCATATATATATATATATATATATATATATATATATATATATATATATATATATATATATATATATATATATATTGACCTATACACAATACTGGGATCAACCCACACCATAATGCTGATTCTCACTTGGGTGTACTTTTCTATGATCTGGGGTGAACTGAGATATCTATTAAAATGCACATTCTAGGCCCCACTTAAGATCTATTGAGATAAAATCTCTGGGATTTAGACCCCAGGCATCTGATTTTTGGTTAGAAAAGCAAAATCTCCTATGAGTCTGATATCCAAGTCAGTGGTACTATAGATTATACACTTAAAACAGGGATGAACATGCTCAGTCCAAAGTAGCCCCCTTTCACCATTGTTTGTGTAGTGCTTGGTATCAAACCAGTGGCCTCGTCTATGGTGGGCAAGTGCTCTATCACTGCGATACTTCTCCATCCCAGGGTTCACCTTTTGATTCTGTTTTGAGTTTAAAATTGTTAGACCTGTTTGTCCTTCTGTTCAGAAGGATCTGCCACAACTTTCTCACTCTGAAGGCATGAGCATCTCTACAGAGATTTGCATGAACAACTCAAAGTCTTTAAGGGAAGCACAAAGCAGAGTCTCATAATCAAAGGTGTTTTTGAAATTATTCCTTCCTTATTTCTTTTTTTTGTTGTTGTTGTCAGGAAATTAAACTTAGGACCTTGCATGTGCCAGGCAGGTGCTTATGCCACTGAGATATCTCCCTGACCCCATTCCTTTACTTTGTATAGTTTTCATTTTATTATTTCTTAACATTTTTTTCTTTGAACATATTTATTTTTACCCCAACTCAATGCATTTACTCATACAGAAAATTTTACGTCACACACAAGACATAGAAAAGCATCATTTGATGCATATAGAACTCAGAGGTAAAAATAAATGCAATGAAAAAAAATAATATGACAAAAAAATTAAGCAAAGATGTTCTTGATTTGATCTCAGAGACTTGAAAGAGGTAGAAAAGGCATGAGCTTTTTCATTGTATGATTCCAAGTCATTTAATGCCAACTATGGTCATCTAAAATCTCATGGAATCACTCCACAGTAATGCTAGACATATTCCTGGAGAACAAGTCCCCACATTGAACTTTGTGGGGAGGATACAGTTAAGTATGACTTGAGAAAGTTTGGGTCATGAGCTCAGAGGGCAAGTAGATAGGACGAAGGGCAGGGGCATTGCAATAGAGAACTGGAGAAAGGTCCATGCAGCTCACCTAAACTTTCAAGTTTTATCAAAGGCCACCTGGGTTTTGTCCATCCTAATACCCTAATACCTCTGCATTAGGTTATTGTCCATGGCCACAAAGAGGAGGAACAATTGGGAGTGAGAGAGAGAAATATCTTTTTATTGCAGTTTTGAAGCTCATCAAGGGTAGGGTTCAGAATACTGAGTCCTTTTTTTCACTGTATCTTTCTAACTACAGATAAAAAGATAAAATAGCTCCCTCAACCACAGTGGAGTTTCGTGTGTCTTTGACAAGCAGCATAATTAAGATCTAGCATAAACACAGAGCCTCGGAGGACAGTAAAAGCTGACTAAATGGGAATTTGTTCTGTTTGGCTTTTCTTTCCTTTATTTAGTTTTTCGGTGGAAGTTTCATTGAAGCAAGGCCAGCCTTAGGCAAGAGTGTAGAGTCTGCATCTACCAGAGCATTCCCTGGTCAGCTGGCCTGACTCTGTCCTGGGAGCCTACAGCCCATGTCTTCAGGCCCCACCCTTGGGGAAGGGTTCCCACCCTGTTCAGCCCCCTCCTGACTCTTCCAAAGTTCATTGTCAGGAATGACTCATTCCTCTTTTCCATACTGGGATTGAACTCAGAGCCTTCCCACTTGAGCTATCTTAGCCCATTTGTTCTTTTTCATTTTGTTTTTCTTTTTCCTTTGAGACAGGGTCTTACTAGTTCCCTAAGTCACGCAAGGTAGGCTTGGACATTTGATCCTCTTGCCTCAGTTTCCCAGAGTACTGGAGATTGTAAGTGTGTACCACCTTTCCTAGCTAGCTATCTCATATGTGAGCTGGATAAACTTACATAAGTTGAGTCTTTATGAGGATCACTTCTGCCATCAGTTCGATGGACTAAATAAATCAGGAAAAGCATTTTACACAGTTCCTGGGAGTTAACAGTCACTCACTAAAATTTACCATTGTAGGCTCAGCAGTGCTCATTCAAAATGCCTAAGACCAGAAGTGATTTGGATTTTTTCATCTTTTTCTTCAGATTTTTGAATAGTTACCCATATATAATGAGATGTCTTAGGGCTGGGCCCTAAATTCTACACACCTTACTTATAGACCCCAAGAGTAACATTATAAAATACTGTCATGATTTTGTGCATGAAACAGATAAGGTTCATGGTGTGGAAATTTTTCTGTGTAGTTTCATGTTGGTGCTCAAAGGTTTCAGATTTTGGAGCATTTAGAACCTCAGATTTTTAGCAAGCAACGTTCAAGTTGCATCATTACATCTAGTGTACAAAGGATCTATAGCTCCAGAAGCACCCCTTTATCAGAATGAACCGACTCAAGCTCACACAGCTTAGGTGGAATCATGTCATAAATAATTGCACAGAATTCACGCTTCCTCCTTAAACTAATTCTAAAGATTATTTATTTATTTATTTTTACCCTGGAGCTGTCAGTCAGCAACAAGTTTCCTCCCCTTCACTTTTCTGACCCAGTGCTCCATTTCTGACACATGGTGTCATTCTCTGTTTCCTCTATTTCCTAGACAATAACCACAGGACAAAGATCTTGAAGGCGGTGCTACAATTAATTATGCCTACTCAGCCTTCAGACATGGAATAACAGGCAAACAGTACCGCTTGAAAATAACATGTTCTTTGATCTCTGAGAGGCTTCCATGTTAAAGGAGTTTCTATTTATCTACTGTTTCCATCATGATGGGAACACGTCGTGCAGCTATTAGCCCCTTCCCACAAATGCTTGCAGGTGCTACCACAGGAAAAATGAGCATCTATCTTCCAGTTTCAAATTAGTCCATAATGGGTAATTTCATGCATACATTATTTCTAAACAAGAAATTCCCTAAATGCTAATTGCTTCTAAGAGCTGTTCAGTTAAAGGGAATAAATATTTCCACTCGTTAGAAGGGATGCCATTTTCCTAGTTAATTCAGGGAAGCTGTAAGTGGGATTCTGTGAGAAAAAGGAGGCCAGGACTCTGGGGGTTCCGTGGTGCCTCCCATATACGTACTGAGGTGTCAGATTGGAGGGCCAGGGATGAATTTGGCTCAAAATCACGAGATCTGACAACCCAGGAACATATTACTGAATGCCAACAATTACCGAGGCCTAAACACAGCACAAGATCAGACAACTGTCAATGTGAGGCTAAGATTAATAACAAGTAGGAATTCCATTCCCTTATTAGCACTAACAACTCTTCTGCCTGGTATTCAGTGACAAACTGAAGAGCAGACCCCTGTTTTGCTCCAGTGGGGAGTAGAGGTTTTTATGACTTCTGTCAGCAAATACCACATTGATAGTGTGAATGAGAAAAAAAATCACCCTTGGGGGAGACATGGCTGACTGAGGCTACCTTAGGACCTTGAAAGACAGCTAGAGAAGAGAGTCCCGGAGATGCCACCAAAACATTTGGATGACGCAGACAGCCTATCTTAATAAAAACCTCCGATAGATGTACAAATCTCATCTTTGTAGTTGGCATTTCATCGTAGTGACCAGAAACCTGATGTAAACAACTTCAAGGTCGAAAGGCCTGTTCTGGCTCAGGGTTTCAGGGCTTCTAGCTTGTGATCTGCTGGCTGGGTTGCTGTGGACTGGAGGTGAGGGAGGGCAGCATGGTAGGTGGGTATGGAAGGAAAAGCTGCTCCTGTCATGACCTCCAGGAGGTAGAGACCGAGGAGAGAGCCAGAGAGAAAAGGAGGGGACAGATTCAAGCCTTCATAGGCTGTCTCACATTGTGCCCTCGGCCCAGTGAGCCCACAGGACTAGGAGTTTATTCATGAGTTAATCCTTTTGATGAAATAGAGCTCTTGTGATCCATTGGCTCTCGATGTCCTATCAGCTGGCAACAAAGCTTTCAATGGAGTGAGGTTGGGGGGGGGGGACGTTTAGATCCCAAGTGCAACAATATTGTAGTTATTATTTCTAGGCTGCCAAGATGGAGGAAGTGTGGCTTCCCTGTGGTCCTGAGCTGGTCCCACCTACAGGGTGGTGATAAACATTTAACAACCGGCTTTGTGCATAAACACACACAAACCTCGTGAATTGTGATAAATGCTTTGAAAGAAAAAGATACTGAAAAGTGTAAATAGAGGGTTGACCTGGACAGGGATACTGTGGACAGTCTCATTTGGGCATGGACAAGTGTGCTGAGAGCTGCAAAGAGGATACGACAGCAGAAAGGAAGAGCAAGGTGAAATACTGGGTGTGCGCAAAATCCCCAAGAATGAGACCACAGTGATGATACGGAACAAAAAATGAGCCAGTGTGCTTGGAGTCAGGGGACCAGGAAAGGAGATGGGATGAGAGAAAGCTGGAGGTTATGACAAAAATTTACACTGTGTAGTCTCTTATAGGATATTCAATCTTTATTCAAAGAGCAATAGCCATAGAAGCTTTCTAAAGGGGCTGGTGAATGCATGATGAAATTCACTGTGGAGAACACATCAGGAGTAGATGTGATTAGGTTACGTATGAGGCTCTGTCTGCTCCAGCCGAGAGAGAAGATGGTATGAGGTGAGCAAAGAACCAGTCCCTTTGCAGGCGCCCTGGTTCTATTTTTTGCTTTTGGTGGGCACTGTTTCGTTTCCATTACTTCTCTAATATTCGTACTCTCTCCTGCTCCTTCCTCTCCTGCTTCCACAAAAATCACATTCTCTATCCTTACTGATAGTAATAAGAACAGCAACAAAACATACTCTTATATGGACAGGTATCTTCATTATTTGACCTCTTATCTCTCATACACCTAAAGAAATAATTTATATATAGTGACTTCCTTTTTTCTCAATCTTGGGAAAATTGAGTTTCTGTCTTCAGCACTTCGGTGACCCTCTTGATGGTTATCATCAAGCTCCCTGGTTATATCTGTATGACTTCCATGAACCTTGATGTGTTTGCCTGCATTTAATTTTTATCCACATTCATCTCCTAGAAATTCTCTCCCACCCTTATTTTGGGGGAAATCTGTCACCCTCTGGACTCCTCTACCTTGTCATTCTCATTTGCTTTCAAGTTACTCCTGCTTCACCCCTAACCCCTTACTCTGGATTTTATGTCAAAGAGAATTTCTTAGAGGGCTGTCCTCTGTGTCACCCTAGTGGACTCTAACACAACCGGATGTGAATTTCTTTTCTAGATCCCGTCTAAAGTCTACTCATGAGTTCAGACCACCTGACAATAGATAGGATTCATGCACCACCATTAGGACATTCTAAAAAATGGTGAAAGGAAAGAATGAATCTATTGCCTTCCTTGTGAAAGGACCTCTAACATTGTGCATCTGTGCCACTCTGTCTTGTATGCACGGTGCATGCTTCACATTTCAACTGTCCTCTCAGATTACTGCTTTGCCCAAACAGAAAACAAAAGTACCTCCCTACCAGTATGCGCATTCTCCAGGCTGGCACTTAAGCCTCTCACTACTACACACCAACCTTTCTCTGTATCTTGGCTCGAATTTCCACTCACCTATCCAGTCTTCAGGGGAGCTGAACAAACTCCTCTACTCAGTAATCCACATTCCTGATTTTATTCTAAAAAGTGAACTTTTACTTTGGAATACTTTAAGATGTAGAGAAAACTTGCAAACATAATTTGATGTGTTCTCATGTAACCTTCCTTAACTTTTCTCAATGTTAATGTCTTTCTTCCTAGACTGTAGCACATCTCTAAAAACTTAACACTTGGCACAGAACCAGGAAATAAACTCTCGAGTTTCTAAAGAAAAAATTTTATTAGTACGTGTGTGCAGTACACACTGCTTACATTTATCTTAGGGAGTAGGGAGATGCACTTTATGCATTTTAATGGTCTTTGTCTGCCTTTCCTTCTCTTCTTCCCTTTCTCTAGATCCTATTCTCATTTTCACACACAAAAAAATCTATCTCCTTGCTTACTATTGTCTATCTCTTAGTTTGTCTTTTTATAATTATCCATCTCATGCTAAATTCTGGATTTTATCTGTGTTAGTATATAATCCAGGATCCACACTCAATTTGGCACCCGAGTTCCCATTAGCATGACTTTGCCTAAATTTTTTCTCCTCTCAACAATGACATCCTCAGCACTGTTCAATTTTTCCTTTTCATGGTGTTCCCAGCTTTCTGCCTCAGCTCTAACTTCTAATTTTTTTCACATAAAGCTTTTTTCCCTTCTTCCTTCAAACTCCCCCAGAGCTTACATTTTATTCCACAAAATTTAGTCTTATCATATACAGGAGTACCTTGGTTTATGAACATAATCCTTTCAGTGATTCTGGTTCCAAACTGAATTGGGTGAGAACTGAGTCAAATTCACTGGTCAGGCTCCATGTTGTCCTTATAGGGAAATTTGATTCAGTTCTCATCCAATTCAGTTTGCGGCCAGAATCATGGAAAGAACTAAGTTTGTGTACTGAGGTGCTACTGCATACTCTGCCCTTGTCAACCTCTGTGACCCAGCATGGAAGGAACCAACAGCATTACTGATTCCTTCCCACCAAAATCACAACTGCATGCTGGGAATCTCTCTTGATGCAATTTTCCTAGTAGAGTAATTATTGATTTTTTGACCTTGCTAGCAGCCAACTCTTTTCCTCTAAGCTGATAGGGCAAAAGACTTATTTTCCTTTACAATTCACCAGCAGAAGCAATAGTTTTAAAGGAAAAGTGTGATTTGTTATGCTCAAGGAAAGTATTTTTTCCCTTTCAAACAGGTGTTCTATTTGGCAAAAACACACCACTTGTTGCATATGTGTCATACACATTTGTAGCAGCAGCTTTAGATTTTATCTGGCTTCTGAGTGGACTGGTGGGTGACATATCTTCCATAATATATTCTTCAATTAAGTAGACAGATAGAAATAGAATTTAAATATTCAGGAATAATAATTGTTGGGGAGAGGAGCCCTAAGCGATATTCCTTACTGTCTATCATTTTTCTATTCTTACTCTTCAAATTTAGGGCTTATTAACATTTTTCTAATATTCCTTTCCAAGCAAGCAGAGAGAGAGGCACACACAGAAGTGAAACCGAAGAGTAATAGAAAGCTCTGTGCTGCGGGACTCTAATGCTTTGCACTGCAGATGAGCTGCACTTGCTCACTTCTTGATGTTTGTTGAGAACAAACTATAAAGAAATAACAGATTATTTACACATGGTTTTACTGAAAAAAGGAAAGAAGAAAAAGAAGAAAGAATGGCTAAGGAAAGGTAGAAGTTCGAAGATAATAATAGGTATTGATTAAATGCTTATAACTTATTGTATATGGTTAGAGAAGGGCTGAAGTTATTTTCCCTTGTAAACTTCAGAAGTCCTTTTCACTCCTCTCATGAAGTCATGATTGGAAACTTTGTTGCACAGATGTGAACACAGAGGCTCTGAGAAGCCTCCAGCTCCAAGTCACTGAAGTCCAGAGTTGAACTTGGTTGCTTTCAAAGCCCAGCTTGCTCCATAGCAGCTCAAAAGGGGAGGTAATGATATTTAATTTCAGACCCTGACTTAATGCCACCCATAAAGGGTAAAGCCCTGTGGGGCTTTAACAGCACAGAGAAGCTCTTTCACCCCCTGTAGCTGTAAAAAGCAGAAGGAATGTATATTTCCCAGTGTTCTTCAGAATCCAGGAAGTGTGGGTGCAGAAAGTTTTTCTTGCCCTGCATGCTTTCTGTGCAGCAGAGTGGACAGAAGGAAAGAAAAGTCAAATGGGAAATCAGGGGCAGAGACTTCCACAGAGAAAGCTCCTGCAGAAACCTGAAAACAGTGTTGGACTTGCAGTGCAACTCTTTTCATAGCCTTGTACATGTTGCTGCAAATATTATCATGTGAATGCCTGCTAACAGGTTTTTACCTCATGGGGATACAAATGAGTCACTTGAAAAGAGAAAGCAGGCAGCAGCGACCTGCATGCAAATTTCTATGACCTCTGGCAACCATTCCCAGGGAACCCTTATATTCTATTGTGTGAAAAACCAGCTCTGGAGGAAGTTCCTGAACTTGAAAATAAACACGACTGCTCTTTGTGGGTCCCAAGGAGCTATTGTAGTCAGTGAGGTGGATGAAACAGCTTGTCTCCAAGTCTCCAGCGACCCTCTACAACCATCCATGAAGAAACCTGTGGCCTGATGTGTGCTTCTGTTGGGACATGTTCAGACACCTGCACTAGGCACAGCGTGGGGCTGGGTCCTGAGGAGAGGGAGTCCAAATCAGGTGCCACCAGGTACGCCATCACCCCCTACTTGACTTCAAGTCAGAAGCAAAAATGGACTCGAGGGGGTTAAGGGTCATTGGCCTGACCTATTTTTCTCAAAGGAAAAATGTGAATGGAGAAGAAGCTCTTCTAGAGGCTCAGGGCTACTACTATTTTTATAAGGTCTGCAGTTTCCATGGCTGGAAGATGTAGGCAGGTCCACAGAGGAGTGAGGCTGGTATCGATATGCCAGCCCCCTAGACCTGATTTCCACTTGTCTGCTTTTGAGAGAGGTACTGGGGAAATATTTTCCTCTTTGCCATGAGAAAAAGAGCTTCTCACACTGGATGATGAATGCAAGTGACATTCATCCTCCCTATTGGAGGTGACAATACATATAGCTTCAGAATGTGGTTCCCTGTGTTTCTCCGAAAGGACCAACTTCACTTCACCCAGCAGGACCCTGAGTCACCCAGGTCACAGGCTCACAGGTGAGGCTGTGATGCTTGAAGAGCACTTGGAAATTTGGATGGCCTCTATTTATAATCATGGGCTACTCAATCCAAATGTTCTGAAGCACTGTGTAGGTCTCATAAAACAGGTTTGCTCCCTTAAATGGTAACAGGGGACTTATATCAACATTACATTTCTGTTCCTGATTCTCAATTGTAGAATTTGGGACTCAGTTATTATACATGGAGATTGAATGTTTTCTCCTATGTGTTATGCATTCACTGAATCATTTATTTATTCAATATGTATTAATGAAGGATTAACCATGTAGACATTCTAGCACTTGGCTATTCATTCTGTGGAATACTCACATATTTCCATATGTAAGACATACATCTATCATATTAACAAATAATACACAGATATATAAAAGTTCATGTGCTATAGTATAGGCCCTATTTTTAGGAATTTAGAGTGCAATTAAGGGAAATAAAAGTATGCAAAAAATTGAAATAGGACAGCTAACACATTAGAGATCTTTTGTTAAAGATACAATGCTTTGCCCAATAGATGCGAAGTCCATCACCAAGGCTCTGTGCTTACACACTTGGGGTTTCCAAGCCAAGCTACACCCACCACCCTGCAGTTATATAGACAAAGAGAAATTGAAACTTTGGCAGGGCTGTGGCTGGCCATGAGACTTTGAGTCTAATTCTAAGGGCTGGATAAAAATGAAAAGGGAAAGTTCACTGGATTCCAAAGAAGGGGACTCTATGGCCACTTAATGTCTCCGCTACCAGGGATGGGAGAAGCACTCCGAGTTACTGGAGCAGCGTGCAGATGGAGAAGCGGTGTCAGACACTGTTTGCCCAATGGCAATATCACTGCTCAGGGACCTAGGATAAGGACCTTTGTGGGACTATAAGAACTTCAGAGAAAGGGTTCTTGAAAAATAACTAGGAAATCAGGTGCCTCCTCTGTTCCCAGCCGCGCTCCCTCTCCGCAAGTCCTTGCTGCAAGGCCCTCTCCACTGGGACCACGAGACACAGGGGGAGCCCCAGGATTAGAGGAGCTGCAGCAAAGGCTTCTTTCTTTGCTGCTCTGAAGAGTGCAGATACTTCTGTGTGTGTGCGCCTAGGCTTGCTCTCGGGCACAGAGCTCCTGAAAGCCCGTTATTCTATGTTGGTTTCCCTGCATTTAAAAATGATGCTCTGGCAGTTGGAGAAGGCAAGCGTGTGCATTTTCTAAGTAGGAATCATGCAGAGTCAAATATCGCTTTATCCAAATAAAACTTCTGCTCTCAGAATTTCAGTGGGCATGTTCTTTTTTTAGCTTAGAAATTTTCTGGCCTGTATGAACAGTTTTGCTCACTAGCTTAGTCTTTCCCATTTTTGCCAGCTGTGGACCAGCCAGGGTGAAGTGTGTGTGTGTGTGTGTGCACGCAGGCGCACACGCCTGCACGAGCATGCTTGCCTTGCTTTAAACAGTCGTAGAAACAGACGATATTGTGGCGTCAATCCATGCAGAGAAATCACACTGACATGAATGCACGCTCTGTACAGGAGTTAAAGCCGGGGCATGGCTTTCTTTTTTTTTTTCTAAAGCCAGCTTTTTATTTTACAAAAATACACTCAGAAAGCTGAGCCAAATTAAAGCAAAGAAAGCATTCAAATTCCTTGATGTTCTTCCTTTATCTTTAAACTATAACAGGATCAATTCCCGTTCACAAAAACCTTAAAGCAAGAATACCTGAGTAATTAAAATAAAAATAATGCTAATTAACATTTATTAAATATGTATCATCTCTCTGCTTTGTGCTAAGCACTTTTTAAAAACAATAACCCTCTGCAATAAGAACTATTCTTAAAGTCTTCTTAATTTTGCTGGTAAACGTTGAGCCAGAATTTGAAAGAAGAAAATTTGACTATAGGCAGCATATTCTTTTTTTTTTTTAACCATACCAGAGATCAAACTGAGGACCTTGCCCATGCCAGGCAGGCACTTATGCCATTGAGCTGTCACCCTAGCCATAGGCAGCACGTTATTAAGGATTTCTCTAAATTGTCTGTGAGGAAGAGGTACTGAATAATACTCTTACATTTGCAAACACACGAATGGAGATGTGCACTGGGTTGCTTTGTCAAAGGTAGCTGGCTGGATTCTAACACAATAAAAAAGAAACAAAGATAGCTCAGCTGAGTTTGTGTGGCTGCTATAATAATCACTAATAAAAAGACATTAGGGTCAGGGAGATAGCTCCGCAGCATAAATGCCTGCTTGGCAAGTGCAAGGTCATGAGTTTGACTCCCAGCACCAAAACCACCACCAACAAGAACAACAAAACCCCAAGACATTAAAATTTTCCAACCCTCCAAGAAGACAGTAGACCCCCGGACCAGGAAGCAACTCTATGTGCCCGGGGAGAAAAGCTGGTAAGGTTCCCTGAACCTGCTCATCATTATCTCCAGCCATTTTCCTACAAACCAGGGAGTAGCATGGCCTTAGTCTGTGGGTAAGCTGAGAGCTGGATTGAAGGTAAAGGCAGCTACTGCTTTGGGTTTGTGAATGCCTCACTCCTAATTACTCTTGTATTATTAGGGTTGTAATGAACCCACATTTTGTTGAAAACATACAAGTTGGATAGAGAATAGGAAAAGGAAAATATGGATTTCAAAGGGTTGCAAAGCTTTGCCTACATATTATTTTTGAGGACTATCCTGATTATTTTTCATTTTGTTTCATTAATTCTTTCATTCAGTTAGGAAATATTTATAAACTGGTTACCATGCTGGGCACAGCATGCAATGCTAAGAGACACAAAGATGGATAGAATTAAGCTATGCTACATGCATGTCTGAAAATACTGTGATGAAACCCAGTTTAAAGAGAGAGCATGACACAGAAGTCCTCTCAAGAGTCATAGACCATCACACCATGTGGAACAATTTGGGCAGGAGGGCAGGATCCCAGAAGCTCAACTTGATCAGGAAAGGTTTTGCACCCACCCAGTCTTCCACTATAGTGGTTTTCACTGGGGCCTCATTTCCTGGTTACAGCTGCATCAAGAAAGAGCTGCTTCACTCTTCATGAAAGACAATAGTAATGTGTGTCACTTTCTGGACCAATAATTAAAAAATACTACCCTTATCATGGCCCAATGCTAATGGTCTAAGAAGAACAGAGCCCCACATTAATCATGGGGGAGGCTGTACCTTTGGTTACTGGATTGTGAGGCAAGTGAGACATATATTTGCTCCTAACTCACTGAGAATCCAGAGTTTTCAGTGACCAAATCTAGCACTGCTTTAATGAATAACCTACATGAAAAGCGATGTGGAAAAACCTTTCTGTGATGAGCTTTACCATTTGTACTCTCAGAGGACTTATATATTTCTCCTATTTCTAAAATCTTGTTTAGCATTTCATTATGATTTGCATATGCTCTCAACAATCTCTAGGAATGCAAGCATCACAGTAATGGCTTGAAAATTAAGCATTCCTTTACTGTAAATTAGTCTGTGCTTCACATGTTTCAAGGAATTTCATAGTTAAAGGGGCCTTGGAGGTAAATCATTTGAAAAAGAGAAAAGCAACACTTGCCACAAGCTAAGCACTGTGCTCAAACCTATTACATATGGTTTCAATTTTCACCTTTAAAAAAACCATGGGAAGGAGAAGATTGGACTAAAGTAATTGGCCTAAAGTCAGTAATTGGCCTAGCTGCTCAGTAGTGGCCAAGATCTGAATCCATCCTGGCCTCAGGACTAGGATATGTAACCATTATATGTGTGTCTTAAATGACATTGTAAATAAGGGGATTCCATCCACTTTCTTCAAAACAAAACAAAAATTCTTTGACTCACCTGCTGCTGTCATGAAAATATAAAAAGATGTCAACATAAAATTATTTTCTAAGCTATCATTTTGGAAGTAATATCAAGAACAAAAGTGAGCAACATGTGACAGCACGAGGAACTGTCATTTGAAATTGAAAGCCTACATGGTGACTTGTGTCCTACTGCTGTCATGGCCCAATGCTAATGGTCTAAGAAAAGCAGAGTCCCATATTAATCATGGGGAGGCTGTACCTTTGGCTACTGGATTAGTGAGGCAAGTGAGACTCATGTTTTCTCCTAACTCACTGAGAATCCAGATTTTTACTGCCATGATGGTGGGCATATGGTCCTCAGCAAGCGCTCTCTCACCACACATGGAGCCTCATGGTTCTCAGGGATTAGCACCACTCCCAGGGGCAAAGGTTTCCATCATGGCTGAAGTGCAGTATCCCTGCAGCCACAGGGGTCAAGAGCAGGTGTGCCATGGCAGGCTAGGTCAAATAGGTCCAAGCTGACTCAATTTCAGGGTGCATATTAAAATTGTTAGAAGAGGAAAGAAAGCCTTTTCTCTCCAGAGATTGCTGGAAGAGAGAATGAATGTTGGGAGCTGCCTGATGGGAGAGGCAGGATCTAAACAAAATGAGAAAGGAAAGCATGGCACATATCCACACAGAGTCAAAGGATGGACCAGTCTTGAGTAGTAGGAAGTCAGAGATGCACCCCAAGGACGCTGACAGACCTGGATTCTATCAGTGCAGTCAATACAATTTTTTTTGTGTTAAGTTGGAGTTTTGCTATTTGCAGTTATATGAGCAGTAAAATCAGTTAATTACTTGCCAAGTGATTTTTCAGGAAAAAAGTAAGCATCAATGCTTTTTAAAATTAGGATGAAAAATTTAAAATTAGGTAACATTGACAAAAGGGATTTTCTGAAGACAAGGCTCAGCTTAGTGATTTGCCTGTCTATTACCCCAGACCCCTTCCCTGTCTGCAGCGTTTGTTGGCTTCCTTAAACCTTGTTTAAAACCTGGAATTTCAGATGTCTTTTTCTGTCCACTGGAGATGATCATCCCTGCTTTGCAAGATAGTTGCATAAATATAATAGAGCAACATGATTTATCATAGTCTAGCAAAGTGCTTGCTGTTTAGTAAATATTTAATACCTAGCAAAGTGCTTATTATTTAGTGAGTGCTCAGTAAAGCATGTTAAAGAATAGAGGAAAAAATAGTGAAAAGGGGTTAACCTTTTTCATTGGACCCATTAGAAATTGTGTGGATTCTCAATATGTATCTTCCAACTGGCTCAAGGGCCTCGAGACATGGTCCTAGTAGCCTAACACTCTTGGCTCTGAGCAGAGTAGGAAGGGAATGCATGACTACCACTTACTGTTTGTGCCTGTGTGTACTGTTTGTACCACCCAGTTAGCTCGACTAGGATCTCTCTCTTTTCTTATTCCCAATCTGGAAAGTCTAGTGAGGAGACATCATCTCCTGAATAGTTTCTTCCTTGCTCCTGCTCCTAGAAATTGGTTTAGGAAAGAGCCTATGACAGAATTTACTTTGGTAGACTCAAACTGAGGAAAATATTGTTTTTTCTAATGAAAATAGAGATGCTCTTCTACAATAAGGTTGGGCTAATTAGCAGGTAGATTTGCACACCTCATGCTGTTAGATGGCATCTTGTCATTGCAAAGGGAGGTCTTCCAGAGAAGGCCAACAGAGAAAACAAAGGATGGAGAGTATGCTTTCATGGTCTCATTCTGATATCAAGACCCAGCCACCATCTCTACCTTTCTGTTGTTCTCCTATGTGAGGCCATGACTTCCCCCTCAAGTTCTGATGAAGCCAGTTGGAGCTCGGTGTCTGTCATTTGTAAGACAGAGAATCCTGTCTAATACGGTATGGCAGTAGTGTTCCACAGAGGCTTGATACCAGAGGCATCAGAAGCTGGTTTTTCAAAGCTAGAAGCTGAACTTTAAACATGGCATTTGGTAATGGCATCCGGGACAAAAAAAATTGTGAAATTTTGAAAAATTCTCAGTTTGATAGATTGGGTGAGAGTGGGGGTTATTTCTCATGTTTTAAGTCTCCTCTTCTGTTAAACCAGGAATGGAATTCAGGTAGGGTCCACATCAGGGAGGCTCTAGAGGAGGACAACACATGCAATGGTCTGTAGGATAATTTTGCCCTCAAACCCATGACATTCTTTATAAGACAAAGAAAGCAGGCAGGTGTCATGGTGAAGGGAGAATAAAAATGCATTGGCCTACCTGCTGCTTGTAAACAATTGTGTTCGCTACACTTTGCCCAAAGTTCTCTTTGGGAGATTCAGTAGCCCCATTTAACGTTTCTGCCACTGGTTTGCCTTTTTCCAATGTCTGAATTTGTACATATGGCAATTTATTATGGCTGAGCAGATGCAAAGAGGGCTGAATCATTGGCTAGCACACCTGCCTCTTCCAACTGCTTTCTGGACTCCAGAAAGCTCCTGTCCTGGGGACGTCTTTATTGATGGTGAGGTTGTGCATACATTCAAGACACGGATGATATCGAAGCATCCCACAGGGCCTGTATCTCTACAATCAATCCATCTGACTTCTGTACTGTTTCCCCTTTTCCTGCAGGGCTGGAAATCAATTGTGTGCTAGCTACTGTCTAGGTTGGAATCTAGGGAGCCTTGGAATTGAAATGCATATTGTTTCATTAGCTACATCAGCAAGGAAAGGGGGGAAGGCCGAGACAAACTCCTGTAAAACAATTTCACCAAATGAAGTGCACATTAATTGGTAGTTGATTTATCCCCCCATGAAACACCAATGAAAAAGAAGAGAAACAAAGAAAATTCAGGGACACTAACACACGTGCTATCCAGCAGCATGGATCGGCGAGGCTAAAACCGTGGGTAGGAGAATGGAAAGAAAAAGCTCTGTGTATACATAACATTTCTGCACACCCATGCCTTGTCAGACTGTGTAGTAGGACAGAAAAGAAATTCTATTTTAAAATTAAATATGAGAAAAAATTTCCTGTTACTTCAGATTGGCTCAAAATATCATTCAGAGCTGCATTAATGAAGATTAAATATATTTAGAGAGAATAACTCAAAAAAGTTTATCAATCTGGCACTATTTCCTTAAAAATGAAAAATAAAAACTTCATTTACCAGGATACAGATGAGTTCTCAGATTTATTGAAATAGTTTGGAGTTGAATAAATTGAGTAGGAGTCACAAATCATTCTTTGCTGGTATTTTAGATTTTCTACCTTGAACTGAAACCCAAATAACACAAACTCTCAATTTTGTGTGATGTTCTGAAGAGATACTGGTATACATTTTGATATTTCTTTTTAATAGATGACATCCCTTTTAACCTTCTTTTCACCCCTTTACGGAACAAAAGAATTACAATGACAAATGCAAATGGGTGAAGGCTTATATTCTCTGACTGGCGGAGAAGAAAACACAGTTTTATACATCTTTGGCACCTGAAAGTCACATAACTCCATATGCTGGAGAAGATTAAAAGCAAGCTTGCATTAGAAGCAGAAATTTATGTAAAGCAGGGGATTGTTACTTTTTGGCTTATGCCTATAGGTGTGACCATATTTAAGTTTTGCATTATTTCAATATGACTTAGCCTAGAGTGAAAGGGTGCTTGATTTCAATAAAACAAAACAGAACATTGCTTCTACTTCAAATAAATGATCAAACCACAAGAAGAAAAGGAAGAGGAAAGAAAGCAGCCAGTTCACTGTCTACGTTCTAGGAACTAGGCTCTGCATAAATCATATTCATACATTGTTCTATTTATTTCCTTATCTAAAAAAAGGAAAGAAAAGGAAAAAGTCATAGTTCATTATGCTTCCCCACTTCACAGAAGAAGAAATTGAGGCTTAAAATATTTAGCTGTTTGTCTAAAGTCTAAAATCTTTTTAGTGACAGAGTCAGAATATGAATGTGCAAGTCCAGCACCCGTGCTAGGACTGTTGCTCGAACTCTGATGCTGTTAGACGCCTGTCCATTGTCCTCGGCTGAATTTACCTGGTAGTAAGTAGCTCCAGGCAACTTTCCAGTTCATCAGTGCACAGACCAACTGGCTTCCCTCACGGTTGACTCAGTGACTTCTAGAACCACCCCCACACGACAGGAACAGGAGAGTCCCTGGGGCATGCTGTACTCCTAAGCTTGACAAAGGTCTTGCTACATGCCTGGGATTTCTCACTATGACCACAGCGTTGGACGGTAGGCAGGAAGGCCTTCTTATGCTGGCTGACAGAAGGGCAATATTAGAGACAATGAGGCGAGGTGCTTCTACAAGTTTTCCAAAGGCCAAAAGCATCTCCATAGGTCGGAAGAAAGGGAGAGGCTGGGCTAATGAACGGAGGAGCTGCTTTGGCATCCACGATCCAAAGAGTGTCTGCGTTTTCTCCTTGTCCTAAGTGCACACAGCCGTGGCATCTAACTGCATTAACGAGTTTCCTGGGGATTGCAGCTGGAGCTGTCGAGGGCTTGTTAAACTGGGGTTCAGAAACCCTTCTCTCTGAAATGTTGTACTCCGCTCCCCAGTGCTGGGCTCTGCTGCTGGGGCTGCCTAGGTTTGCCCCACAGCAACCTGTGGTCATCCACAAACACAGCCCCCGCGTGCCCTGCACTCCTACAGCCTGGCGCTTATCACCTCTAGACTAATGTGCAAGCCTTTCCCCTTGGACTTGCCCGCTGGGCGGAACCCGGCACGTACTGATGAATACAACCGTCCTCGAGGAAGGAGGAAAAAACAAACAAATAAAAACAAAAGGGTGGAAAAAAAATCCTGTTTTCAGTGGGAGCCGATCAATGTTTCATCTTTCACGGAGAGAGCAGAAATAGAGCTTTCAGTCAAATTCAAAAGCGCTGTCCTTTCACTGTGCTTGGAAAATTAAGCAACCCCGGCCTCATTTTCAAGCAGCAGATGCAGTGAATGAGCCAAATGATCAGAAAAAAGGCAAGCCAAGGGTAGGTATGTGATGATCAGAAATGAGGTGAGTACAAGTCCCAAATTCCTGGGTGGGGACTGTGGTCCAGCGCGAGCCTGGCGGGTCAGCTAGGCCAACAGAGGCACTCACGGAACCTGACAGCTGACTGACTGACCCACATCTGCCCCGTAATCTAAAGCAGCCCTCCCATAATGTTCATTTCTTTTCTGCAAGCAGTGTTTTAAGCTGAGGTGGGGAAAATTAAAAGCTACTAATTCCTTGGTGAAAAGATCAAAAAAGTACCCAAAAGGCAGCTAAGGGGACTTTTTGTCTCTTTAATTACTCTTTTTTTTTCCACTTTGACTGCTTCCTCATACGTTTTTTTGTATGCTTTTACATCTTTTGGTTCAAGTGCCAGAAACCTACTTTCACTTGCACATGTGAGAAAGCAGGGGGAAGGCCTGTGTGGTGTGCAGAGCCGAACTTGGAAATGAAGCATCAGCTCCTGTGTGTGGGGCGGGTACTGCCCCTTCCCACCTCCCTCGGCTGTCCATGGGGCATCTTGATCAGGTGAAGGGGGATCAGCTTGCTTGAGCCAACTGATTTGTATGCCAAACCTGATGAGCTGGGTCACTAACAGCAATTCAGAAACCTGATGCTAATTGTAAGATTATCTTTTCAGTGATTTTCACATAGTACAAGATCTTCAAAACCTGTAACTAGAATTCAGAATGTTTATAAACTTGCTTAATCACTGCCATTTATTCTTTGGATTCCTAGCAGACAAGTGCCAGTGCCTCTGTTAGACCTGCTTTTTGTCACAGGGCAGTCTCCAAGGAACCAGTAAGTAGGAAGGGGGAGAAATGAAAGTTTACTTCAGTAAACTTGCTCTTCTGCTGGCTGCTGTAATGCAGGATCTATGTCTCATTTAATTAGTATTTTCTTAGATTAACTCAGTTATCTCACTTAAGTATTCTTGAAAAAAAAATTGCATCACTATTTTGTTACATAAGAAAACTTTGCAGTAGTATTTACACCATCAGAAGAAGCTAACTGCCAAACAAATAATATAGAATTTAAAGGGAAACATTATTTGCCAATTCTTACCACAATGCAATTGCCAGTCAATGGTAAGAAGTGTAGCCAATCCTCATTATTTACAGTAGTTAGGTTTTACAAAGTCAGTGAACACCTACACTGAGTTAGAGAGTAACTACTGCTCTTAAGAAAAATATGAGATTAGGTACCTATAAATCTCTGGTTACCATTGCATTGATTGATAACTACAGAGTTTTGTTTTACATGTATTGCCACTTAACATGTACCATTCGGTGACTCATGAACACTGATCTCATGGCCACCAGAGGCCCAACTCATGCCTGACCAAAGCTTCAGCAGCGCATGTATGTTCTCTGCATGACACACCACAGCCTTCTGGTACTGAGGGTCACTGAGATAATACATAGGCAGTGTACTGAGGGGCTGCTTCAGACAGACAAGGACTGACCACAAATACAAAATTGTGGAAAATGTGGCATTCAGTAGACCATGAAAGGGACTTGTTCATGGTACAAGAGCTAGCAACAAAGCTGTGTGACCTCAGCTGAGGATGTGCTCAGAGGGGCAATGCAAGTTTTTCCTGCCTAGGTCATGTCCATCCTGATCTATGAAATCCCAGTTGGCTTTGATTTTGAGGTTACAAGTACACTGTTTTGAACTAGTAAGTTTGTAAGTATGGAGTGTATGAATAATGAGGGTTGATTCCATTAGATGCAGGGCACACCAGGATCAAGCGCAGCCTCTCTCTTTGACGTAATACGAGGAACCAAAAGAGGAAACATGGCCAACAGGGGGTGGGCTTTGGATTCGGTGATCCTTAGTGTCAAATGTGTGTACCACCTAGTTTTACCTGGAGGGTCACAGGCATCATTTGTCCCATTCTTAATTAGGGAAATTTCCCCTTAATCTCTGTAAATGTACAATATTTGATGCTTGCCACAAGGCAGAAGAAGATGATTCTGGTCTTTCGGAAGCACTGAGTGACGTCTTAGGACCACTTATGCTACATTACGAGGAAGCTCTGACTTCTTCCTCTGCCCACCTCTCTGTTACTGGCCCAGTTTGTGGGAGGCATCCTTCTAGAGAGGTGTGCTTGGAAGGAAATGAAATTGTGAGCAGCATGTGTGTTCATTGTAAAGCAGGGATGTAAAAAGCATTTCAAAAGCCTTCTTTCTGTTCAGTTACACCAGCTAACTCCAACATGAAGGTGGTGTGGGGGATGACGAGTACATCTTCTGAAATTCATTTATTCTTATATAGTTTTGCCCTAGCTGATGTTATTCAAAGTATATGGGTGTCAAGATTGCAAATAAACACTAGGTGCTACTAAAATCACTATTATAAGACAATAGGAAAAATGCAGTCTCACAGAGACTACAGTGTAAAAAGTCTCCCAATTCTTATTTTTTTTAAAAAAAATATATAATGTGTTGTGTACAGGGTCTCGCTATGCAGCTTGAACTCATAGTGATCCTCCTGTTTTCAGCCTCACCTGCACTGTCTCGGTGGCAGATCAGTCTGCCAGGGCGTGCAGCCAGTGTGGCATGTTGTGCAGGGGATCACACTCAGGTCCTGTGTCTGCCTGAGTGGGCGTTTAGTTTGCTGAGCTATCTCACCAGCCCAGAAGCCTCCCAATTTTCTGAAATGTTGGATATTAGGAGAGCTCACATGGGCATCTCACTAAGTCTATCCCAGGCCACCAAGGACAATCCTCTCGTCCACCCCACCTAACCCCTCAAAATCAGAGGGGCCTTTGGTAAGCAGAGCAGGGAACACTTCCTCTGATGTTATCCTTGATGTTGGGTTATTTTTCATAGTTGCAATTTACTTGAAGATGTAGCAGAAAATACAGCCTGGTCCACAGGCAGTTACTGTCTACTGCTGCCTTCCTTCAATGTGGTGTGCCGGATGCTTTTGTTTCCCTTTACATTGAAGATGAAAACTTCCTTCCTTCTACCTCATCACACCCTGACGCTCTGTACCACAATAAAAGGCTCTAAAGAAGCCAGAAGCTGTGGGTTAAAGCCTCATATGCATTAGCCCTGCTCACCTTATTAGCCTAGGGCTAAATTGAGAGCAAGTCTGATCAGACAATGACAACTAGCAAGGTGAGATCTCATATTTTAGGAGAGATTCAGCTAGTATAGGACAGCTTAAGGTTGCTTCCCCACAATAAAGACTGCATAGCCCACATATGTATATTCAGATACCTATAACTTTTGAATAAAAGCATCATGAGCCTATTCTAGGTTTTTATACAGATTAACTCTCCTATTTTAAAGCTATTATTTTAATTCCCTTTGTAGAAAAGACCATGCTATTTTACTAATGCTGATAAATTCCACTGCTGACTATGTGCACTACTGTGCTTGTTTCCAGGGAAGAAACCCATGGTGTTTCCTTTGTGAGAATGTGGCGCATAATTCCTATAAGGATTAAAGAACTATATGAAACTTAATTTTCTATTCCCTCCCACCACCAGTCGTGCTGAGACACTGATTCCTCACAACCCTGTTCCTGTAACAAGTGCCTATTTACTCTCCAGTTATGGATCTACAGACCACAATTCCTGCACGTACCACTGACAGATAATCTTCTTTAGGCCATGTTACGTGGATGTTTGTCCTGCCTCACAGCCTGGAATATCTCCTTGTTGCCCAACAAATGAGACCAACACTACTTTTGTTACTCTTGACAGTTTCCTACTGGTCCTTTCCCTACTCAGCCAAACTATTTATTTATTTATTTTTTACAACCTTCTTCTAGATCAGCAGCTCTTGTTGGTTTCAGCAAAATCCATACCTACAGGATATAGATTTATATCTGGGGTATCCTCTTCCTTTCATATTTTCAAATTATTTCTAGCACATGAAACACTGTCTTTTTAGTACAGTCCATAAGACACCTTTCTGGTTCCCCTACTGCATGGCTGGTAGAATATTTCTATAGCAAGGCTAGGTGGTATATATTTTAGCCTTTGCAGTCCATGTGATGTCTGCTAAAACATCTCTGTCTGCTGCAACAGCTCAGAAGCAGCCAGAGCCAGGATATAAATGAATGGCATGGCTGTGGTCCAAGGAAATTTTATTTACAAAGCAGGCAAAGGGTCAGGGTTGATGTACCACTCATGGTTTGCCAGGCCCAATCCAGCATCAAACACACACAAACGCTCTTGTAATCACTGACCGACTTGCATATTTCCTGCAAATGATACACAGAGCTAAGCATTGACTCCCAGTTTAAAAATTAAGCCTCTTAAAGACATAGGAAACATAATCAGGAAGCCCTAGCTAACCTGCAAGCATTTGACTTATTGGGCACCCTGCTGAGATCTTGTATTTGATTTTTCACCATAACCTTAGCTGTGAAAGTTATTAGTACTATCTGCATTTGCAGGTATATAAACTAGTACTGTAGAGGGTTCCAATAAACTTTCCCAGAGTCACATGTGGTAAAAGTAGCAAAGCTGAGATTCAAAGCTAGGAAGTTTAAACACGCAGACAGTGTTGCCATCTGATTTGCCATATCACTTCTTAAGTTCTAGACCTGGCAGCACAGTGCTAGGCACATTGCATCTTACTTGTTAATATTTCTAAAAACTAGCAGCTGGCGAGATAGCTCAGTGGACTCAAACACCTACTTAGGCAAGCTTAGGCAAGTGTAGTGATGACTGTGGTTCAATCCCCCGCACCCCGTGCTGCACCAGCCCCGCCCCCAAGGGCGGGCTGAGCTGGCCAGAGTCTGGGTGTAGTGGTGCATGCCTGTAATCCCAGTGGTGAGGAGGCTGAAAACAGGAGGCTCACTATGAGTCTGAGATGTGTAGTGGGACATTAAAAAATAATGATAATAAAAATTTTAAAACGTTTACAAATATTAAATTAAAAAGAATAACTTGTGTAAAAGGCATCCTTATTCATTTTAAAGAGTTTGAATAAAGCAAGGAAAGAGAAAGAGAAAGAGAATACAAATCCATCATACTTTCCCCTTTCACAGATAAGCACACTATTCACACTGTGGTACCCAGTTTCCATTCTCTTTGCTTTCCTTGCCAACTTATATATGCTAAGAGCCCCCTTAATTGACTTTCTTTTGACTGGCTTGTAAAATTAGCTCACCCTTTCCGCAAACACACAAACACATCCCTACTCAGCAGCTCGGAGGCTACTATTTAATCACCCCCTTACTTCTGCTTCTGGAATTGTGTTTATTCTCAAGCTTGTTCTTATCAGTTTTACACTAATCTAATTTTATAATTCAGATGACTATAGAGGCACCAATAAGAGAGTGTAAAAATAAAGCATTTTCTTAAGTTTGTTGCTTTGAAAAAAAAATCAATGCATGCAAATTGCTATATACAATGCTGTCAGATTAGGTATGAAGACAACAGGAAAAAAAATGATGGTGAATGTATAAGAGCTTAGAAAGTTTCAGGATTCAGACTTCTTTGTGAAGCTTTTAATTGTGTGCTGTCTTACAGAACTGAAATAGAAGATCAGATACTGCTGAACAGGAGTTTTGTGTAAGAAAGAAACAGCCCCACACTTAAAAAATATTATTTTAGTCCCTTAAGATCACTGAAATTTAAGATAAGTGAGGGGAAAAATATTTTCACACGTATATGTTAAAATGAAATATTTGGATATGTATGGTTTGATTTCTCTGACTCTTTGCTTTAGTTTTTCAGTTAAGCCATCAGTCATGGGTTTAGTCATGTAGGAGAATACTCTGCTATAAAATGAATATTTTTTCTTTTTGCAAAAATCATATTAGATTGTTTTATAACTGCTTTAATTAGCAATACATCCAGGAAATGTTTTCTTTGCCATTAATTTTCTTTTCAGAGTATGATTCTTCCAGAATGTTTTAATTTGTAGATATCATGTTTAACAAATACTCATTGTTATACACATGGAATTCTTAATCTCTGTTCTTGGATGCATTCATAATAATATTTATTCAATAAATAGTCACTGAGTACCTCCTTCGCTGTCAGTCATTGTGATATAATTAATATCTATTTAAATATAATTTTGTGTACTTTTGGATAAATTACTAGAGATACACTTGCTGGGCCTAAGGTAACCAAATTATAAACCATACACTTTCCAACTGCAAGGTGCTGACTGGGGTTTGCCTGTTTCTCATCCAGTCTCTGAGAATAGGGACCTTGCCTTGTTTATCTTTTGTCCCTGAGCACTGAACATAGAACACACCCAGAGTAGGCACTCAAAAAGTGTTTATTGAATCTTGAATAATGAATAGTCCTTGACTGAAGTACTTATTTACTAGAATTACAGATTTTTTTTTCCTCAACACTCATAATAAAGTCAATTAAAAAATCACAACTGGCATTTGTAGCAGAAGGCAGAATAAAGGGAACTATCCAAAAGTGAGCACTGTTTTTGTCATGAATATCTTGTCATAGATAAGGGCCCCAGTTAAATTTTTCATCCTGCATTACCAGCAGTTTAGAGAGTTAGGAATATGTGTGAAAGATAAAAAAAGGATTATTTTTCATCTCTGGCTGAACATTTTTAGGATAGAACTTCTGCTTGCCAAGGTGGCCTCATGATAGCTCACACCTAAGGGAGCTTTCACACAGCCCATGGGCCACCTGGGACTCGAATAGCGTTCATGCTGGAACAGCTGCAACCTACCAGGAACTCTTGGCCATGCTGTGGAGATGTTTTCAAATTAATATCGAAAGAAGCTCATGGGTGCTCAGGCTCACCGATTCTGGAGAACAGTCCTCCACCTTCTTCCTTGCTGACTGTTCTGTGCAGGGTACATCAGTGAACACATCTGAGACCCCACAGGCCCCTCCTGATCTGATGGGTGGGTGTGACCTGCAGTTTCTTCACATAAGTCGGGATCCTCAACTTCCCCCAACACGGCGTAGTAAACAGTAGGGGTGGAAGACAAGATAATAGCTATTCACAACTCAAATGGGTATCCATCTATTAGGTATTTTTGTGCATTTTTACAATCTGACTGTAAAATTCTCATTAATGTAGTTATTCAGATAACAAATGGTGAGATGAACAAGAGTCCAATTTGTACCTGGTTCCATGAATTCTGGTGCAGGGCTTAGGAAGATTATAGAGTATGTTCCAACCAGACCCTGAGCAAATTTGACAAAGCAAAAAATGCCAAGAGGGTTGGCATATGTCTCTACCCCATTTTATCTAAGGAAGTTAGCCTCAGGATATCTCATACACCTGAAGCTGAAGGACTTCCTTCTTATCCTTCCTTCCTTCCATTTTTGCCCCTCCTTCCCTTCTTCCCTCCCTCCCTCCTTCCCTCCCTCCCTTTCTCCCTCCCTCCCTCCCTTCTTTCCTTCATCCCCCCTTTCTTTCCATCCCTCC